>JACGDI010005569.1:35823-88686 GCA_014898725.1 Jacaranda copaia
TATTTTTCTTTGTCTTGTGATTTAATTTTGCAGATAACGAAATTTGTGTGAACAGCTACAACCCAATGTTGGCAGAAGAATTGATTTGTTTGATTGTTGACAATGAATTAATTCATTTGGAGGACAATAATGAGTTGCCCTTAAAGCCCACATCTTGGAAGTTTTGATCTCCTGGGACCACTCCTCGGTATGAAGTGAATTAATTAGTCGTAGCTACTTTGTTGCATATCTACCAATAAGT
Organism: Jacaranda copaia; assembly: GCA_014898725.1. NCBI lineage: Eukaryota > Viridiplantae > Streptophyta > Magnoliopsida > Lamiales > Bignoniaceae > Jacaranda > Jacaranda copaia. The sequence continues at coordinate 36,065 of JACGDI010005569.1, forward strand.
GGATTATAAGTAGTCAAAAGTACGCCTTTCTCCATAGATTGATTCTCTTCATCAAGAATAATCAAATGTTGTACTCCGGCGGTGGAATAAATATCTTTAAAGTAAACCAGGATGCAACCTGCAAGAATACGAGAAAAGTTAGTAAGTTGTTGAGGAAGAAAAAAAGAAGAAAGGATATAACACAAAGAAGATTGATGTGAAGAATGAAAGAAAACTAAACAATGGTGGTCATGTTTAATTCTCATATGAATTGATGAAGAATCAAGTTAATAACAACACTAAAATAATAATATATGTTCAAAGGGGTATTTTATCAAACATGAAGTAGGCATGAATAAAGTATTGAATGAATGAGAGAAATGGAAAAGTTTTACACCCAAAAATCATGAATAAATACCCAACAATCAAGAGCAAATTCCCAGCAATTTAACATAGTAAAATTCCAGCAATTGACAAAAGGAATTCTGAATGTGTTTGTTGTGTGCTTTTGAGCTCATGATCAAGCTAATCTATAGGCTTTCATTGCAGATATGGTGTTTGAAAAGGACTCAAACTCTTCATTTGTTTTTATCTAAATCCTGTTGGAAAGTGAGTTTTACAGAAAACAAGTTCAAATTTATCCTCAGTATACTCAAGAGAAGAAGATAAGGGCAGAATATTAACAAAAACAAAAGTCCTAGAGGAATTGGAGTTTTGTTGAATTGCTTGATGCTGAAATCATCCGTTGCGAGGAACTCTTCTAAAGCCTGAAGCTTTGGGCTTGTTCTTCTACATTTTGGCCATTTAAAAAAAAAAATTGGGGAATAAGTATTTGGGAGAAAATTTGGAAAATGTGTTATGTGTTTCTTTTTGTTTTGGGGAAATATGAAAAATGATTTGAGAATGAATTATTTATTTCTTTATACTTTAGGGAGAGACAAATTTTACTGTAGATATCAAATCAGTTACTTTTTTATTAAGTTTATAAGATAAAAGTGATTTTTTTTATATATTATATGTATGTATATTTATAGTTGGATAATGTGTGTATATATATATTTGTAATGATCAAAACATGAGTGTAATTAATTTAATTAATTATTTCTTTTGAGATTTATATTTTTATAAATTTAACATTGGTCAATGATGTATTATTTGGAATAAAATAATATTAATAATATTAATTATTCATAAAATCATAATTATATCTTAATTATAAAAAAATTAATTACTACACATTAATTATGACCTAATTACTGTTTATTAATTAAAATATAATTATTTAACTATTTATTACTTACGTTTTATGTATAAATAAAACTTAGTTATTTATTCAAATAAATAAATTTTTAATAATTCATATATATAGGACTTAATAATAATTTATCAAATTAAAAAAATAAATAGGATTATATTATATGAAATTACATCATCTTAAATTATTTATTAAATAAATAAATGTAATATTTAATTATATATAAAATATAAAACATAATTAATATATAAATAATAAATTTTTAAATAAATTAATTTAATTAATTTAATAAGTTATTTAATTGCTTTAACTCATTATTTAATTAATATATTATTTAATAAATAAATTACTTAGTAATAATCAAATAACTTTACTTAAATTTAGTTGATTCTCTCAACAATTATTTTAAGCATATCAATATTAAGTTATTTAAGTTAATAGATTACTATATAAGTATCACCTTATAATAAACTTTTTTATTATAATTTTAAATAAATGTGAAGATTAATAATTAATGAAGATTATTTTTTTGAAGAATATTAATTCTTTTATTATATCAAATTAAAACATCTTAAGTTATTTATTAAATGAATAAATATAATATTTAATTAGTACATTAAATATTAAATATGACCAATACAATATTTAATTAATAAGTAAATTTAAATAATTTAATATGTTATTCAATAAATAAATTATTTAGTAATAACATAAATAGTATTTAAATAAATTTAATTCATTTTTTTGACAATTACTGTAATTAAATTTGTGACCATAAGTTTTAGATTTTTTTTAACTATTAAAATTTTAATATTTTTATATATGTATGTATGTATGTGTGTGTGTGTATATTTATATGAATGTGTGAAATGAGATAGTGTTAAATAAATGAGTGATGTGAAAGATAGAATGAGAAAACGATGAAATAGGTGTGATTTTTAGAATGTAGAGCTTTTTGGATGAATTGGGTGAGGTTTTTTAAGTATAAAATTTAAATTTTTTGGGGGGAAAAATTGAAGATTGTGCATTTATTTTGAAAATTTTTTAGGGGTTGAAATTTTTTTTTGAAAAAATGTAAAACAGCATAGCCTTTGGTTTGCAGTTGAAATTGGGTTGCTTTCTTTAACCCAATAAAAATTGAGGCTAAACTTTGTGGGCCACACTCAAGAAAAACGCTGAAATTCAACGCCAATCATTCTATTATGGACCATTTTTTTCGAATATATATATATATATATCTTGCTACTGTGGGCTTTTCTTACGAAGAAGTGATGGGCTTTTGGTGAGGATTTTGTTATGGGCTTCTATTTGGCCCACATATGAAATTAAATATATGTGTATATATTTTCAAAGATTTCAAGTTTTATTTTTTTTGGGATTGTTTTACACCCATTCATCAAGTTTTAAAGTGGAGGTATTTATAAATATATTATATTTTTTCTCAATTGAGAAGTGACGCATGTAAAATAAATGCTAGATATTAATTTAAAATTTTTCTATTTATATTTTGGGATTCATTAGATCTAATTCTTAAAGACAAATAGTTAATTTTAAATAATAATTTAATATTATTTTATTCTCAAATCAAATGTTGACAAGTGTCAAGGATGGAGTGTCTATATTTATGGATAAATCAAATTAAAAATATTTGATATTGATATTATCTTTTGATATTTGATATTATCAAATCAAATATATCTCATATTATCTTTTGATATCTAATATTATCTTATCAAAGAGATAACACCGAAAGAGTTCAAGTAAATCTAAAAGTCTCCCATCAAACACCTATATAAAAGGGTGATCTCAGTTCATTTAACAGCACAAAATTCCAATAGATGAGATAAACTTGGAAGAAGTCTAGCAATTTTCTCAAGCAAATTCAAAGAGATTCACGACATTTAAAGTATTCTTCACGGAATTCATATATTTTTGCGTTTGATTCGGGATTAAAGTGCAAAACCCTCAAATTAACGTTATTTTTATTCAAAAAAATTCACAATGTTCAAGGTGTTCTTCGCAAAATTCATATATTTTTTGCGTTTGATTCGAGATTAAGGTACGAATCCTTTAAATTAGCGTTATTTTTATTCAAGGATATTCACGACATTTAAAGCGTTATTTGCGAAACTCATATTTCTGGTTTTTGATTTGAGATTAAGGTGTGAAACTCTCGAATTAGCATTATTTCATTCAAATCAAATTTAAAAGATATCCACTGCATTTAAAGTATTTTTGTGGAGCTTATTAAATTCAAGATTATATTTAGAAGGAAAAAAATCAAAGAATTATATTAGAAATTGAATCTACAGTTGATTGATTGATTGATTTTAATTTTAATTTTATTTGAACAATTTTTCTTTTTTGTAATTTTTTTTTCGCAAACAAGAAATTTGTTGTTAGGGATATGTACTCTGTAGTGAGAAACTAACATGTTCGCCTGAAGGATAATTTTTCCCCCTCATTTCTCTAGAGGAACTACGCGTACGAAATTGCCTCGAGTTTGTGGAGCTGCTGGAGGGAATTAAAAATCTTCACTCTCTTAAAAACCTCAAACTTGAAAATATCTTCCTAAGATGGTATTGGTATGCCTCCCAGACGTCTTATAGCACATCCCCCACTTGAAATTCTAAATTTACGATGGCTACCTCAGCTAACTTTGATGCCGAGCTCGTTGGGCAGTTTTATGTCTATAAAGAAATTGATAATTACAGACTGCCCAAGAGTTGCATCACTTCCATCCAATATTCAGGGAATGACAAATCTTCATACACTTTCAATTCACGACTACCCGAAACTAACGATGTGATATAACAAAGGAAGTGGGGAGGACTGACACAAGATAACTCACATTCCCAATTTGTGGATAGATTAGATATAGGATTTGTTTGTTTGGTTATATTTTGATTGTTTTGATTGTTAGATAAAGTTTGGAGAGGATACGTTTTAGTAGTGGATTTGGGGAATCTAATATTTGTTGGGTATTATTTTTTTGGTTGTTGGAGAATCTTTGGAGACAAAATGATTTGTTTGGAAATATTTTGAAAGAAAACAAATTTTATTATAAATATCACATTAGTCAATTTTTTTTTTTTGGGATAGTGCAAAGAAAGTAAATATTTTATGTATACATATGTAATCATTAATTGATTATGTAAATATATATTTGATGATTAATTTGTTATATATACATATATAGTTGCAATATTTTTTAAAATCGTATTTTGACAAAAGGAAAAATTCATTTTGATAGCTACTTTGAGAAACGTGGTGCTTGTCTGGAATTATTTTGATACTTCATATCTGTCTTCGAAAAATATAAATAGACAAGGCCTTAAAAGCATATACTTCATAGGTAATACTATTTGTTATTCTAGAAGATTTTAGATTTTGTTTTAGTTTTTCTATTTTTGATCTCATTGAGAGAGAGAGAGAGAGAGAGAGTTTTTTGCTTTCTCCCACATTAGTTTTCAAAGATCTTATAATTTATTTTATTTTACTGGTATTATACCGCATTTACCCAATTAGCATATTAATATTATGTCACTAATCACTAGGAAGAACATAAGAAGATGGTAAAACATAAAAACATGATTTTCAATGGATGAGGGGCGGAAAAGACACACTTTTGAAAAGTGTAGAAGTAATTATTAGGGTCCACTATCTTTTCAACTATTTTGATCCTTCTTTTTATTTTTTATTTTGACTTGTTATATTTATATTAAGTGTATGTAATTTTTAATTAATTATTTTTATAAAAAATATTTAATATATGTACTATATATTTATGAAATGAAATGAAAGAAAATATAAGAATGTGATAAAGAATTTAAACTACATCTCAATTCTCAAAAAAAATTGAAGGCCTAATAAAGCGAAACATGAAAATGAGATTTTTCTAGTACACACTCTAACATTTTGTATATTATAAGAAAAAAAAATTATATATTTACTAACTTTTTGAGATACAAAATTATTGTTTATATTTTATAATTAATTTCTTATAATATTTTTTTTCAATTGATAATATAGGTACGAGATGTTATTGATTTTCAGTAAGTTTTTGTATGTTTCAAGCTCAAAAAAATTCTTTTAGTCGAAGCAAAAGAAAAAAAATTAAGAAACAAAATTTTGATTTAATGTAAAAGACAATTGAAGTTCAAATTATTAGTGATTAATAGTGGAACATTATTTAGTGATTAAAATTAGAACGTTATTTAGTTATTAGGATTAAAGAGGAAAGAAGCTATTAGCAACTTACATTAGAAAATAAACCTTAAATAATAAGGCTTTCAAATAAAGGCCAAATACCTTTTTTAGGCCTAAAATAATAATAATAATAATAATAATAATAATAATAATAATAATAATAATAATAATAATAATAATATATGAAGCTTTTAAAATAAAGGCCTAATATTTTTTTTAAACCTAAAATGCTAAAAAAGAGTAAGCCTTATATTTTCCATTTGAAGACCTAAGATATACAAGAGAAAATTTATGGAGGCTTAAGGTGGTCACCTTTACTGCTAAAACAAGATCTTAGATCTTTTAAACTTAAAAAATATTTTGCTTGATATTAATAAGACATTTGAAAACAACTTAGCCAAGCAACTTTTATCAAAGTTTTGTGGTTTGTGGTAGGCCTATAAATGGATTGGGCATTACCTTACCCTTTATCTTACCCACACTCATACCTTAAAATACCCAAACAAAAATATTTTATATTCTACCCAATACTAAAATATTCAAAAGGATGAGACCATCACCCTACCTTACCCTATCTAACCAAAAAGCCATTGGGTCTAGTTTATTGGATTCATGCTTTTATTGTATATACTAATTTTCTCAATATAAACTAAAATATTATTTGACATACGATAGTAAAAAATAAAAAGAACTTTTTCTATATTTAATTTAATTTAATCATTAAATTTAAATTAGTTAATTTAAAATTTTTAGCTAATTAAATTAATTGTTTTATTAATATAATAATTAAACTTTATAAATGTAACACCCGTACAAAAATTTTGATTTTATTTATAATATATGATTTTATCATTATTTGAAAATTTTATGAATTTCATATCATTAATTATTTTAAAAAGTTTTGTGTGCTAAATTATATTTTTTGTATACTTAATTGTGTTGACTTTTGAATAATTTGGGGCTAATTGCAACTTTCTAAAAACTTGGGGTAAAATTGCATAACTTAAAATATAAAGGAATTAAATTGAAAATTAAAATTAAAAAAAGAAAAAAGAAAAATGAGATTTAAGAACCCGGCAATTTTCCTTCTTCTCCATTTTTTCCTTACTTTTTCTTCTCCATTTTTTCCTTCTTTTCTTCCTTCTCACCGAAGCACCACCACCTTCGAACAACTTTCCTAGCGACCCTTTCAACCCCCTACACCCATCAATCTTCTCTCCACACCACCACCTCCACTCCCAGCCACACAAACACCTCATCCGACAACAGCGCAGCGGTGGCAAAAGGAGAATCGAGAAGAACAAGATGGTGACCAACTGGGTTTCGCACTTTTTGGTGACCATCGACAGCTTCGAGGGGTGGGTCAAGAAGCATTCAACGAAAGGAACGCATTGGAACCGTTGCATGGCAACTCTAACGGCAGTAAAGTGGTGATCGGAACACAACGGAGGAAAAGATAACTTGACTATTTTTGGCCTGTTCTGACATCTACGTTGCTCGAGTTTTGAAACGGAAGGTAGAATTGGAATCCTCTCATCAAGAGGAACAAATCTGTGGTGGCGTTGAGTTTTTTGGCAATGGCGGAGAGATAGTCTTCCCGTCTCGACATGATGATCGTCTCTATGCTATCGATTTGTGATTTTGAGCCCTCGGTAGTAAAAATTAGATTTTTATCAATTATTACATGTTATATATATATATATATACATGCAAGCATGCAAATATTAGATTTTGTCCAAAATGAGCCTTTAAATCGATATGTATACCTCTATGACTGTTTACCTATGCGAGGAATAGGGAGATGGGAGATATGAATTTTTGACTAAAATATTGGTTAATAATAAGTTGAACATTAATTTTGATATCGGAAACTATTAAGAGTTAAATAATGTTAACTGGAAAATTGACTAGAGAGTTATGCGTAAATATTGCTTAAGATTGTAAATCCTTGATTTGTTATTGTGGAAATTGTGTTATTCTAGATTTAACCTAGACCATCGTAGATAATTTGAAAATATTAATTCTAGAGAATTTTGTAAAGAATGATTGTAATCTGTATTATCCTGATGATAGATAAGGCATTAGAATGCTTGATGCATTTCTATAAGGTTACTAGGATTGAATAGGAATTTTGATTCTTGGAATATTTTCCTAATTAGGTGACGACGAGTTGGGCACTGGTGACCAGTAGATTTTGATTTTGACTATTGTTGATTGACACTATAAGAGGAGAGGGTCTCCCATCCCAGGTTATTGCTTTATTTAACTTACTCTGGGATTGTTGCACCCTATGAGGGTCTGCCAATTTGGTGTTTCTTTTCGTATCTGTGGTTGTAATAAGCTCCTATGTGGGTTTTATTATTTCTAAACCATACTCTGAACTGTGCTTAAAATTTGTACGTTATCTGTTATTTGTTATCTGATTTGAATACCCCTAAAAGGGTTATCTCTGATGTCAATTCTATTTTCTGTCCATTCTTATGCCCAGAATTTCTGTCTATTGTTTGTTATTGTGATATCTGTCTATCTCGTATTTGTACTATCTGTACTATATCTATTGCCTTGTCAGCATATCTGTTATCAATTCTGTGTTTATTAGCCATGCTGGCTTGTCTGTGTTTTGTTTACTATTTTCTACTGCCTTAGTGGCATTTTTGCTATTTCCTGTTCTGAATCGTTGATCTGAAATTGATAGTGCACTAGGAATTTCCTCCTAGGCATTTATATAAGCGATTATTCTATTATTTGTACGATGATTATGTGGGCTAAGAGTCATACTGAGCGATTTGTTTGGTTATGCAGAGGCACACTAGGAATTTTCCCCTGGGTGTCACCGGTACACTAGGGATTTCCCCCTAGGTATCAGCAGTGCGCTATACAATTTTGTATAAGCATCTTCCATATACCAAGCTGTTACGCTTAGGTAAATTATCTGTCTATCTAATATAAGGTGAATTTGCAATGCATGTCTGATAACCTTTTTTTGGAATGCATATGCTTTGGGTTTAATTCGCCTAAATAATTTCTGTTTGTCTGTAATTTGTTCTTAGAGCAATAAGGTAGGAGAGTTTTCTATTTACTTTTCTGTACTATCTGCCTTTTGGATTCTGTTATATTGAGTCTGATAAAAAAAATTATGTTTTATCTAGTTGAGTTCCTCCTCGGTAAACTCTGTTATTACTTTTACTTATGCCTTACAAAGTCTTTAGACCTTACTAAGTCTTTAGACTTACCCCCCTGTATTTCATAATCTCTCAGACAAGGATGGGCTCTGATGGATGCCAAGTTTGGAACAAAGTGCATGGTTATTTTGTAATAGAATTAATGCCGAAGTTAAGTATAGAACTTGTGAATGTGTTGGTGACCTTATAGATGTTGTGATGTGTAAATTTTATTTTGAAGGTTATAGTGTAAGATGGCATTGCTGGCATGAACTGTCAAAGGTTGTAATTTAACTAAGTTCCCTGAAACTCTTATGATATATCTATTTTGCGATTTTATTTAGTCTTATTGGAGTTGAATCAGTGTTTAATTTTGAGACGTCTGAATTTATGGGCCTCATGTTGAATTGTAACTCTAAGAATTAAGTCTGAATTAGAGTAGTGCCTCATCTTAGGTGCTATCACGAGGTAGGGTGCTACAAAGGTGGTATCAAGATTTAGGTTCAGACGGCCTAGGCATGAACATGCAATAGAACTCACAGTAACCTCTATTTAGGATATTTCGAATGTGCACTTAAGGTATTGTCAGGACTATTAAGTTATAGCAAGACCAATAGAGTATAGTAGGATCCTAAGGCTTGGATTTAGATTATATTGCTTAATTTTGTTGAGATAAAATTCTTGAATTATTGCAGAATGGCCATCGGATCTGACAAAGAGAAGGTGCCTACGAATGACCAAAATGACAAAACTCTAGAAGACGAGATCAAAGAGTTGAAAAAAGAAAGGAAGAACCTTAGAAAGATTTGCAAAACTTTGGAAGAAAAATGTTATGGGCAAAATGAACATCTTTATTCGGTTTGGAAAGAGGTGCGCACTTTGAAAGGAATGCCGAGTGCTTAAGACTATCTGCATGATCGGGTTGCAGGTGACCTAGAGCGGGAATGCCTTCAAGTTAGTATTATGGAAGCACAGATCCAAGAGCTTCGATCCTTGCGGGCTAATATGTAGGCAACATATCAAGCTTTGCAATCTAATTATAGGAGATTAGTACATGTTCCTCACCCAGTGATAGATAAGACGGATCAAGCAATAGACTACTATTGAGCATTCGCCAAATCCCCACTCTTGATCAAGGACAAGGTTGGCAGTAGCAAAAATGTGCACCAAAACTTGAGGTTGAACTAGTGGCTAAACTAGAGGAAGAATTGGATAAGGAGTCTGAGGAAGAACCCAAAAAATCTCCTAATGCAGATGCCATTCCAAACCTCCAATCGTGGCACCACTTGAGATAGATAATGAAGAAGATCAACGGACAACAAATGATGCAAGTGAGCTATCTAACATCACTAATGAGAAAGATTAGATATGAGTCTTAACATTAGAGTATCATAGTATGTTAGTAGGACAGTAATTGATGGCTTCTAATTATCGAACCTTGTAACCATGGCTAATAACTTCGTAACTGTGACTGATATTATTTTTTTCCCTTTTCTTTCAAACGCCCTATCATTTTATTGACGACTAGGCGTACCATTAGCATAGCCAGTTTTGCTATCTCTAATTTGTATATACGCTTATGTAATCTAATGTTGCTAACTTATATTATGATAATGTATGACTTTTGGGAAAATTATTTTTAATTTTTCTTTCCTGTTATAAGTTTTGAAAGTTTACTTAACTTATATTGTTTTCTTTATTAGAACCTGAATTGTTAAAAGGATGTTGAGAATTAGGGTATAGACTTCAACTTTCAATTACAAATTGAGATATTCTCAAAATCTTGAGGTTATGATGGCATCCTATGGCAATGTCCTTGGACCTACACCACCTCTCAATTTGGTCGGTGAGAAAGACCTCCAAGGCGGGGGTTTCAAAACCATCATGCTCCCAAATAAAGAGTTCTGACTTATTTTCAGGTTGAGCAGAGAGATGAAGTATCACAAACTCCCTCAATTGGGCAGCCAATAGGACCCGTGTATTAGAGAGAGCCAGAAGTCAGGCCACCAGCTTAACCCGTGGCTGAAGATCAAGCCCTAAAGAGATTCCTTCATTTTTAGCCCCCTAAGTTGTATGGAGAACCAGAGGATCGAAAGGTGGAAGAATGGGTTGAAGACCTTGAGGTCATATTCGATACTTTGTGTTATCCCAACAAACAAAAGGTACAGTTCACCACATTTCTCCTAGCAGGATCGGCTAGAAGTTGGTGAAAAATGATAAATCGTCGTTGGGCAGCCTCAAGAACCCAGAGGACATGGAACAATTTATCTAAAGAATTCATGGATAAATATATACCCATAGTGGTCAAGCAATTTAAGAAATGTGAGTTCAAGAATTTGATTCAAGGAAACCAGACTATTAGTCAGTATGAGGCAACCTTCAATAGGCTCGTCCAATATGCACCCTATGTCCAAAATGATGAAAGTTGGCAAATTCAACAATTTACTCAGAGATGAGGTCTAGCTATCTTCGAATTAACAAATTTCAATATAGTAGTCAGTAAGGCACTGTAATTGGAATCGGAGCTACAAAAAATCAAGAAAACCAAAGAAAAAGGTAAAAAGGGGAGACCACCACCTAGTGGACCGAGTGGCACCAGCAAGAAACAGTAAGGGCCACAAGCTGAAGGTGTGGCTTAAAGGAATACTCGGGCAAATAGGATGGTAAATCAGGCTCAGGAAAAGGCACTGGTATTATGTGGGTTCTGTGGGTTAGCAAGGCATGAGAAAGTGAACTATTAGCTGAAACAGGATAAATGCTTACGGTACTGTAGTAGCCAGCATCTTCTGAAAGATTACCCAGGGAAGAAAGGCCCAATTCCAACAGGAAAAGAAAAGCAGAAAATCCAAGCCCGTGCCTATGCCCTCACTGGAGAAGACCCACCAAACCCCAATGAGATAGTAGAAGGTATGATTACTATCTCCAAAACTCTTGATAAAGTATTATATGATTCTGGTGCTTTCCATTCTTTTATATATGTTGAATTCTCTTCAAAATTGAATATGAAACCTGAAACCACGGCATATCAAGTAGAAGTGAGAACACCTTTATGAGTAGGGTTAGTCATTGGTATCATGTATTGGGATTGCCCGATTATGATTGAAGGCCAAGTGTGTCTAGCTAATTTAATACAGATGCCCATCCAAGGATATGATGTAATTCTTGGAATGGATTGGTTGTACAACCACCAAGCACAAGTGAATTATTTCACTAAGTGTAATACACTCGAGGGAGGAATGTTGATGTCTTCATATCCTTTTGTAGATAAAAATCCTCTAATACCGATCATATCAGCTATAGAAACTAGGTAGATTCTGAATTAGGGTAGGCAAGGATTCCTAGCATACCTCACCAACAAACCCCGAGACACAGTCAGGATTGAAGAAGTAAAAGTGGTAGCGGAATACCCTGAGATATTTCCTGAAGAGTTAAACTCACTACCCCCTAATAGAGAGATAGTGTTTGTTATTCACACACTCTTGGAGGCTATTCCATTTTCCAAGACTCCGTATCGGATGGCGCCTACCGAACTTAAGGAATTGAAGAGTCAGATACATGAGTTGTTAAAGAAGAAGTTTATCAAACCCAGCACATCTCCTTGGGGAGCTCCGATGCTGTTTGTTAAGAAAAAAGATAGGTCTTTGAGAATGTGCATTGATTATCAAGAATTAAACAAGGTCACCATCAAGAACAAGTATCGACTACCCCATGTGGAAGAGTTATTTGACCTACTGTAGGGATCAAGAATCTTCTCAAAGCTGGATTTAAGGTAAGGGTATTACCAATTAAAGATTAGAGAAGAGGATATCCCAAAAACGGCTTTCAATTCTCGATATGGCCATTACGAATTTATGGTGATGTTATTCGGCTTAACTAATACCTTGACAACATTCATGGATTTAATGCACTGGATATTTATTCCCTATTTAGATCAATTTATGGTCATTTTCATTGACGATATCTTGGTTTTCTCGAAGTCTAGAGAGGAGTACATGAAGCACTTACACATAGTTCTAAAGACTCTAAGAGAGCATCAGATGTATGCCAAGTTCAGTAAGTGCAAGTTCTAAATAGAGAAAATAACTTTCATGGGTTATGTAATCACTCAAAATGGGATAGAAATGGACCTCTCCAAGGTAGAAGTGATTGTCAATTGGAAGAGGCCTAAGAGTGTTACGGAGATTTGAAGCTTTCTAGGATTGACCGGTTACTATCGAAGATTTGTTCAAAACTTCTCCAAGATAGCCGGCCCACTAACCAAGTTAACCCAGAAAGATGAGCCGTCAGCTTGGAATGAAGAGTGTGAGAAGAGCTTCCAAGAACTGAAAAACCATTTAACTATGGCTCCAGTATTAGCCCTTCCAGATGGGTTGAAATATTTTATGGTGTATACAGATGCCTCATATAAGGGGTTAGGATACGTGTTAATTCAGAAATGGTGTGTTATTGTCTACGTATCTAGGAAGCTAAAACCTCATGAGGAAAACTATCCCACAAATGATCTAGAGTTAGCGACGGTTATCTTTGCACTATCAAAATGGAAGCACTACCTTTATAGGGCCACATTTGAAGTGTACACAGATCACAAAAGCCTTAAGTATCTACATTGCCAAAAATATTTGAACATGAGATAGCAAAGATGAATGGAATTCTTAAAAGATTATGACTTTTCCATCAATTATCATCCTAGGAAAGCAAATGTAGTAGTATGCTCTAAGCCAAAAGGCATAAATGGCTCATCTGCAAGGTGCAAAGACATCAGAAAAGTTGAAAACAAATGATATGATAAAACTAAAACAATAAGTCTGGATTGTAGAAATAAGAGTACAATGTGAACTGTATGAAGAATCTAACAAGCTCAAGCTAAAGAGAACTGGATGTTGAAACAAAAACAAATAATTAGAAGATCTGGAGATTCTGAGTTCAAAATGAATAGCCCAAGTATCCTACTATATCAAAACAAAATCTGCGTACCAGAAAAGTTGAAAGAAAGGTTATTGGAAGAAGCGCATTGAGCAAGGTACACCATACATTCCAGAGAAACAAAAATGCATTAGGACTTAAAGAAATAGTTTTGGTGGAACAGGATGAAGAAAGATGTAGCAGAATTTGTGCAAAAATGCTTGACTTGCCAGTTGGTGAAGGTGGAACATCAACAACCGTCAAGTTTGTTGCAACCACTCCCTATCCTAGACTGAAAATGGGAACAAGTGACTATGGACTTCGTGACCTATCTGCCGAAGGCCAGAGGAGGTTATGACAGTATTTGGGAAGTAGTAGATCGAATAACAAAGTCCTCATATTTTTTACCAATCGAAACTCACTATAAGGTCAAGAAATTGACAAAATTATTTATTAAGGAGATTGTTAGGTTGCACGAAATCCCAATGAGTATTGTGTCTAATTAGGACTCAAAATTCACATCGAACTTTGAAAGAGTTTCCAGAGACATCTAGGAACAAAATTACAATTTAGTTCGATAGCTCATCCTTAGACTGACAGACAAACAGAAAGCGTTATTCGAATTTTGGAGGATTTGTTGCGGGCATGTGTTCTAGACATTGGTGGAAGTTGGACTCAACTTCTACCTCTAATTGAATTTTCCTATAACAATAGCTATTAGTCTATTATTCAAATGGCACCATATGAAGCATTATACAGTCAAAAGTGTCATTCCTTGCTATATTAGGATTTAACAAAATGTAAGGTACCACTAAAGAGTCTTCAAGAATTATAAGGCCTGAACTAATTTAGGAGACTATAGAAAAGGTACATATTATAAAACAATGGATAAAGGCTACTCCGAATTAATAGAAAAGTTATGCTGATAGACGGAGAAAAGACCTAGAATTCGAGGTTGGTGATCGAGTGTTCCTCAAGGTGTCACCGCGAAAAGAGATCAGAAGAATAGGCAAAGGTGGAAAACTAAGTCCAAGATATGTGGGGCCATATGAGATTTGTGAAAGAATTGGACCAACGGCTTATCGTCTGATACTAACCCAGAGTCTAGCCAAAATACATAATGTCTTTCATGTGTCGCAGCTACGGAAGTATTACCTAGATCCGTGTCATATCATATCTCATGAACACATGGAACTAGAAAGTGACCTAACATACAAGGAGCAACCAATTCGTATCATAGATAGAAAGTTTCAAGAACTTAGGAATCAAAAGATTCCTCAGGTAGAGGTGCTATGGCGCAATCATAATGTTGAAGAAGCAACTTAGGAGCATGAGGATCTCATGCGCCAACAATATTCCAAGTTGTTTCAATATTCAGGTGAGAATCTGAGGACCAGATTCCTTTAGAGGAAAAGGTCTGTAACACCCCTAAAATTTTATTGATTTTATTTATAATATAAAATTTTATCATTATTTAGAAATTTTATGAATTTCATATCATTTATTATTTTAAAAAGTTTTGTGGGATAAATTATAATTTTTGTAGACTTAATTATGTTGACTTTTGAATAATTTGGGGCTAAACGCAATTTTCTAAAAACTTGGGGTAAAATTGCATAACTTATAATATTAAGGGATTAAATTGAAAATTAAAATTATAAAAAGAAAAGGAAAAATGAGATTTAAAAACCGAGCAGGTTTCCTTCTTTTCCATGGTTTCCTTCTTTTCTTCCTTTTCACCAAAGTAACACCACCTCTGACCAACTTTTCCAGCGACCCTTTCAACCCCCTAAACCCATCAATCATCTCTCCACACCAGCACCTCCATTCCCAGCCACACAAACACCTCATCCGGCAGTAGAGTAATGGCGGCGAAAGGAGAATTGAGAAGAACAAAATGGTGGCTAGCTAGGTTTTGCATTTTTCAGGGACCATCAACAGCTCCAAGGGGTGGGTCAAGAAGCATTCAACGAAAGGAATGCATTGGAGCCATTGCATGGAAATTCCAACAACGGCGGAGTGGTGATCAAAGCACGGCAAAAAAAAAAGATAACTTGTCTATTTTTGGCCTATTCCGACGTCTACGTCACTCAGATTTTGAAATAGAAGGTAGAATTGGAGTCCTCTCATTGAGAGGAATAAATCTATAGCAGTGTTGAGTTTTTCGATGGTGGCAGAGAGACAAGTTTCTCATCTCGATGCGATAATTAACCCTATACTATTAATTTGTGATTTCGAGCCCTTGATAGTAAAAATTAGATTTTTATCGATTATTGCATGTTATACATATACATGCATGTATATAAATGTTAGATTTTGTTCAGAATGAGCCTTTGAATCGATATATGTACCTCTATGACTATTTACCTATGCGAGGAATCGGGAGATGGGAGATACAAATTTTCGACTCAAATATTGGTTAATAATAAGTTGAACATTAATTTTGATATCGAGAACTATTAAGAGTTAAATAGTGTTTAATAGGAAATTTACTCGAGATTTATGCATAAATATTGCTTAAGATTGTAATACCTTGATTTGTTATCGTAGAAATTGTGTTATTCTGGATTTAACCTAGGCCATCGTAGATAATTCAAAAATATTGATTCTAGAGAATTTTGTAAAGAAGGATCTTAATCTGTATTATCCTGATGATAGATAAGGCATTAGAATGTTTGATGCATTTCTGTAAGGTTACTAGGATTGAACAGGAATTTTGATTCTTAGAATATTTTCCTGATTAGGTGGCGAAGAGCTAGGCACTGGCAAGCAGTAGATTTTGATTTTGACTATTGCTGATTGACACTACAAGAGGTAAGGGTATCCCATCTTGAGTTATTGCTTTGTTTAACTTACTCTGGGATTGTTGCACCTTGTGAGGGTCCGCCAATCTGCCATTTCTTTTCTTATCTGTGGTTGTAATAAGCCCCTATGTGGGTTTTACTGTTTCTGAACCGAACTCTAAACTATGCTTAAAATCTATCCATTATCTGTTATTTGTTATCTGATTTTCTGTGAGGGTTATCTCTGATGTCGATTCTATTTTCTATCTATTTTAGTGCCTAGAACTTCTATCTATTGTCTACTATTCTGATATCAATCTATCTCGTATCTATACTATCTGTACCATATCTGTTGCCTTATCATCATATCTACTATTAGTTCTGTGTTATGTTGGCTTATCTATGTTTCGTTTCTATTTTCTGTTCCCTTGGTGGCATTTTTGCTTTGTTCTATTCTGAACTGTTGATCTAAAATCGACAGTGCACTAGAAATTTCCCCCTAGGCATCTATATAAGTGGTTATTCTATTATCTATATGGTGATTATGTGGGCTAAAGGCCATACTGGACGATCTATTTGGTTTTGCAAGGGCACGCTAGGGATTTTTTCCTAGTTGTCAACTGTACGCTAGGGAATTCCCCCTAGGTGCCAACTATATGCTAGGGATTTTCCCTTAGGTTCAAGCGTTATGCTAGGAATTCTTTCCTAGGTATCAGCGATACACTATACAGTTTCGTATAGGCATCTGCCATATACCAAGTTGTTATACTTAGGTAAATTATCTGTCTGTCCAGTATAAGGTGAATCTGCAATGCATATCTTATAGCCTTTTCTTGGAATGCATATGCTTTGGGTTTGATTTGCCTAAATGATTTTTGTTTGCCTGTAATCTGTTCTTGGAGCAATAAGGCAGGAAAGTTTCCTATTTACTTTTCTACTGTCTGTTTTTTAGATTCTGTTACATTCAGTTTGATAAAAAAAATTATGTTTTAACAAGTTGAGTTCCTCCTCGATAAACTCTGTTATTACTTTTATTTATCCCTCACTAAGTCTTTGAACTTACCCCCCATGTATTTCATAATCTCTCAAACAGGGATGGGCTCTGATGGATGCCAGGTTTGGAATGAAGTGCATGGTTGTTTTATAATAGAACTAATGTCGAAGTTAAGTATGGAACTTGTGAAAGTATCGTTGACCTTAGAGATATTGTGATGTGTAAATTTTATTTTAAAGGTTATAGTGTAAGATTGTATTGATGGCATGAACTATCAGAGGTTGTAATTTAATTAAGTTCCCTGAAACTCTTATGATATATCTGTTTTGCAATTTTATTTAGTCTTGTTGGAATTGAATCAGTGTTTAAATGCTGAGACGTTTGAATTTATGGGCCTACTGTTGAATTGAAACTCTGAGAATTAAGTCTAAATCAGAGTAGTGCCTCAGCTTAGGTGCTATCTCGAGGTGGGGTGCTACAATAAATATAATTAACAATTAAATTTTTTGCTAATTAAATTAATATAACTAAAAAATAGTTTAAAAGCAAAAAACGTTTTCTATATTTAATTTTATAAAAATAGTTAATTTCTATATTAATAATTTTTATTTATTAGCAAAATTAATTTTATTAACTATTTTTATAAAAAAAATTATTCCACTATTTATTTTAATATTATTAATTTTATTAATGAAAAATGTTCATCTGTTGCTATTCTTTTCCAATTAAAAAAAATTATAATAAAATACTTATTTGATCCTTAGTGTGATCACACTATGGATATATGTGTGTGTATTTCTATCCTATTGCCTTTTAAAAATAATTATTGAAAGTTAGTAATACCACATTATTATTTTTATTAAAGAATAATTTATTCAAAAAGACTATTTAAAGAAATAAAATTTTAATTGATTCTTTTTCACGACTTCTAATAAAGTTAGTAACTATATATTCTTTTTTCTTTGACGACTCACTTTTTGTCTTTCAACTTAAATAAAGAAGGTTAAAAAAATTTCTCAAATTTGGGATACAACATAAAAGCATCTTTTGCTATAGTTTTCAAGAAAACAAAATGTGCATATCATTATATGTAAGAATTGACCAAAATATACTTTAGAAAAGATATAAATACACAAATAAATGAAAAAATAAAAAAATAAAACAACCTTTGTGTGTTCTTTTTCATTATCATGCTAAATGTAATATTACATATGAGTTTTACACCAATTTTGATGTAAAATAAATATTTTTCTCTTTTCATTTTTGAGAGCGAACCCATATTTATAGAAATGCATTCAAGAAATATCATTCTTTTATTCTCATCAATTAAGCATGTGATTGTGGGACTTAATTTATTCTTTTTCATTGTCATATTAAATTTACTATTACATTCAAATTTAATACATATTATGATATATATATATATATAGAAAATATTTCTTTTCTTATTTTTAAGGAAGAGCACTGAACAAATATTTGTACAAGTGTATTTATGAAGTATCATTTTTTCCTCATCAATTCATTTTTTCTTAGTTAAATTCAATTCAATTATTATTTTCTATAAATTTAATTAGAATAAATTTAAGTTAATCATAACTTACCCTACAACCATACGTATAATGTAATCATAACAGTCCTATTAAGTGGTGATATAATATAGATTTCTGTTTATTTTGTGTATACTTTCTCTGCTTTCTTTCTTTCTTGCATGCATTTTTTCTCTTTTTTTTACCTTTCTTGAATTCTAGAGATAAGTTAATAAGGCTAAATTTACCATATATGAAGTTTATGATTTTTATAGTATTTTATAAGATATTTTGAGAAATTTATAAGTTCAAAAAAATATCTTCTTAATAAAATTATATTGTTGAAAAGAATTTGCATATATCACAAAATATTTAAACTAAATTTTTAAAACTTGACAATTAGCGAAAGATCTTTAGATTCAAATTGTATCTATCTGCATATTAATTAAGTTTCACAGTTTTCAATTCTAATTTTTAAATTAATTGATCATTTCTAATAAGTCCTTGCAATTTAATTAGTTTTTAAATTACCATGTATCAAATGATGCAATTAATGATTTAGTATTTCAAATAAAAAATTAAATTATATTGATGCCAATCTTATAATGTTTTCATGAGTTATCTATCTTTCATAGTTTCATCCAATGAAGCAAATAATGCAGTCAATACCATTCAAATAAAAAAAATTAGAATAGAGATAGAAAAAATAAATTGTAATGGCAATTAAAAAGGTAAAAATAGAATCTTCAAATTCGAATAACAATTAAGGAGATGATTTCGATGTAATTGAAATTCAAGACAAATTTAGTAAACTACACAGGCAAGTTATGAGAGTAGGCCCAATTTAGTAAATATATCCAATGCCTCTCTCACTCTTTCATGTTATTATGAATGCCTTTCGGATGATAAAAACTTATAATTAACATCATTATAGTTCAGTTAAACCAATAGTTTTTTAACTGAATCGTGAAGATGTAAAGTGTGATTTAAAGACTAGTCGGTTTTGAGTGAAACACTACTTGGCTTTGAATTGAATTTCCCTATAAGGAGAGTGAAAATAAATTAAATTTAAATGACTCAAAATTAATTATATAAAAAAATAAATTATGTTAACAATAAAAGATCTAAGTGGAATTTATCACAAGAAATAAGATGCACTTTATCTGTACAAGGGAAAGGCCCGTTTTGAAAAGACACCAAAAATTGCATCTTATATCATATAGAATTTATTATATATTTTATCGAGATCGGCAACAATCCTATAAAAAAAAACATCTTGTTCTCACAAATAATACCAAATTTGCTGAGTGTCATCACGCATATGTATTAAAAACTTTTGTTACTTATTGATTTTCTGCTATCTATCTTAAAATTAATGACATATTGTGGTTGAAAGTATAGTTTAGCAATTGATTTGTAATTAATTAGATCATTTAATTAATCAACTAACTAATTTAAAAAATAGAAGTTTAAAAATTTGATATTTTTTGATATACTGTAATTAATTCAACCAGGTCTTTCAGTTTAACAAATTGCTGCTAAATTAAAGAATTCATAATTGATCAACTCAATGTTGGAGTTGGTCAATGAAATGACATTTTCAGAGGACCGAAATATATACATACATACATACATACACATCACGCGCTGCAGTATGGCATTATATGCATTAAGTTATAGCAATTGTTGCCAAAAATAATACAGATAGATGTAAGCTTGAAGCATGCATTCTTCTTCCTGGACAATTACTTTCATTATCACACAAAAGTGTGAGCATCCCCCAGCTAATGGATGACAAAAACAGTGGTTGGGCCATTAAGAATTATCTGCCCACAGATTTCCAGTTACTTCATAAACAAAAACTACAATAGGCTACTTCTGTACACTATTTCTTAGCCATAATTTTAGCAGATATAGAAGAACATAATTTTGGATGTACTGCGACCAATATTTGATTCCAAGAAACTTTTAAAAATTTGAAGAATTATTGGTTAGTGAATTCCATATCCAAAGAAAACATGCAAATAATTAAAGAAAAACTTTATTGGTGATCGCTGATCGTGCACTCTAACTCAATCATCAAAACTCCCTCCAATTATTAACATAAAACATGAAAAAAGCTAAAGCAATTGCAAGTTCTAGGTAAATGTTACCTTTTGTTAATGTAAATCGTCAATCACCATGCGAGCAAGCAATAATTTAACCAAGAAGCTTGTCTGTGAATTTCCTACTCAAAGAAGCACTGAGCAAAGAAAAACATGCAAATAATTATGGTAAAGCGAAATTTTGTTGGAGATCACTAATCATTCATCCTAACTCAATCATCAAAACTTTCTCCAAATATTGACATAACATATATATTTAAAAAAAAAGTACAACAATTGGAAGTTCTAGGTAAATCTTAACCTTATGTTAATGGGAGTTGTCAACAATTTAAGTTCACAATGCGAGCAAGCAATAATCTAACAAAGAAAATAAATTGCAATTGTATATTAATTTTTATTTACTAATGATGTAAAGGTGGATATTGAAAATACATACCTAGATTGTCAATTTCCTTTGAGTTATCTAATGATATATATCGGAGGCTTTATATAACTCATTTAGGAATCAAACATTAATTAAACTTAAAGTTAAATTCATTAATCAAGTCACGTATTAATATAGATATAGTGAATTTATTAAATGCAAAATATTATTTGAAATAAATATATAGTTCTTTTATAAAAGACTTTTGACTGTTAGATTAGACACAATGTATTTGGGGAACATGTTCATAGGATACGAATGGTGGCACATGATTCATCAAATATTTTATTTAGTGAAATGTTTTTGTTCACATTTTCATAAATGTGGTTTATTTATATTTATTGTATATATTTTTGTTAAGATGAAAAAACTGATAATTGATTTAGTGAATTTTTTTACAAACTTAATTTAATTTAAATTTAAAATAAGTTTCATTAGTAATATCTATAATAAATAAAATGAATATGTAAATCAAAAGGCATAAAAAATGTGGTTTATAAATGCCAAGACAAGTTTTGGCCCATTGATAATGCCTACATCTATAATGTTGGGTTTCATGGTATCTAGATACATCAAATATTGACGCCAGTCATACAGCACCAACATGATTAAACAATTTCATAATCAAAAGCGTGTTTTAATAATATGGCAACATCACTTTTTTTTTCTTTTTTTTATGTACTTCTCTATACTCTAAGAATCCAAACCACGATCATATGATATATGCCTTTTTATAAAAGAAGGTATTTAATTCATTATTAATATTTTCGCAACTTATTGTAATAATAAATTGATTATTCCCAAATCTTTATTTATGCATATATTTTTTTTAAAAAAAAGTAATGGACCAACATCTTTTTACCCGGTAACCAACTTGGATTAGGCTTTAACAACCTATTATTCCTACTAACCTATGGGACATATGTCTAACTAAATTTTTTAATTATTAAAAGGTTGAGGGGAGCATAGGGTTGTGAATTTCTTAATATTAAATTAAGCTCATAATATCATTTTTTTTTGTTTTTTTTTTTTTTTTTTTTTTTTGTTTCTACTTCTAAACATATACAATAAGATATTGGAAGCATCGTATAACTATGGTTCTATCTAACGAAAATACCAAATGACACTAATCTCTATCATAAACATTCTTGCCTTTTATCTATATACATTTTGGTGTACATACATTTGATAAGTGAAAAAACATAATGATTGTGATTTATATATATATATATATATATATATATTTCATCTATTAATTTAATTACAATTTATCACTAATATATATATATTAAATGCAATACTATCATAAGAAAGGAACATTTTTGCCTTCGCATCAAAATGAAGAAATCATAAATCTCATTCATGCTTTTATAGGTGGGTAAATTGCATTTTTGGTCCCATAAGTTAGACTCAATTTAATTTTGGTCCCATTCTTTATGACTTTCACACATTGCACTCCATAAGTGCATTCTTTTTTGCAATTTAAGGACCAAGACGGCTTTCTGTCCAATAATTAATGGAGCAGCTCATGTGGCCGTTAAATTGTTGCTTTTTTGGTCCCATAAATTAGGCCCACTTGTGTTTTTGGTCCCGACAAGAGCTCCAATAAATTTTTACAAAAGAAGAAAGAAAAACAACTGCAAGTGATCGTGCCATTTATTTTTGTGGCACACCATCTTTATTGGAAACCTCATGAACAAATGAAAATCCAAATAGAAGGTTTCATGGTTGTACTTCTATGAATAATAGGTGTGGTTGCTTTGCTTGGAAAGACTCTCAAATTTGTGAAAGAACAAGAAAAGTGATACTTAGGTTGTTTAGGATGTTGAATGTAATAAAAAAAATTGTTGAAACTTCCAAAAAAGCAAACAATGTTGCTTTATTTGTTGGTGGTTTCTTGGTTGATAGTTCTTCACTCCACTAGATAAAGCAACATAGTTTGCTTTTTTTGAAGTTGTAACAACTTTTTTTTCATCACATTCAACATCCTAAACAACCCAAGTATCACTTTTCTTGTTCTTTCACACATTTGATAGTCTTTCCAAGCAAAGAAACCACGTCTATTATTCATGGAAGCACAACTATGACACCTCCTATTCAGATCTTCATTTGCCCATGAGGTTTTCAATGAATATGCCGTGCCACAAAAATAAATGGCACCTTCACTTGCAACTATTTTCTTTCTTCTTTTGCAAAAAAGTATTAGAGCTCGCATTGGGACCAAAAATACAAGTAGGCTTAACTTATAGGACCAAAAAAGAAACAATTTAACAGCCTCATGTGTTGAGTATATTTTCCATCACACTAGGTATCTCAACCTGAGAAATAGTCTATGAAGAGGTGTGAGGTGGAACTTGCAACCAACGAACAAATGTTAGGCTAGCCGAGAGGCCCCTTGGCTAAAACCCTTTGATGATTAAGTCAATTACTCGACCTTGAACAGAATTGAGCAAAGTAACAATTATATGAGAGCTTTTTCTTACCATTTTACAAGGAGGCATCATGCATTTATAGTGTCTACTTGCTGGTAGAAAGATGAATTTACCCTCAAGAGGCTTCATGCATAGTTTCCACGAGCAGGGGCAGTTTAAGTCATTCAACCTAAGCCCATACCTTGCAACTATTTATAAGTCTATTACTGTTCAGGCAATTTTGCTGAATGAAAGAGGAAACCACGCCGCCACTAATGCGGAGGTGACAGCATTAATGGCGGAGGTGACACGCTGTCATAGCAATAAATGCGAACAAAGAAATAGTTAAAGCATATTTAATATGGCAGAGGGGGCAATGAAGCTCACCATAAATAGCCATTGAACAATCGATTCTATCGATATAGTGGTTACAATCAAGAATATCGACCTATTAGGTTGACCAATCTTGAAAAAAGGTCAACCTACAGTCCATCCTTCGACCACATAGTCAAACTTGGGCTTGACTCTATTTGGGCCTAATGAGCTTATTAGGCCTTAATAGGCTAGTCCCATATCACAAGTCCCCCTCAAAATTCGAGGAGGTACCTTGATAAGGTCGAAGTTTTGAGTAACAGGAAAGTGAATTTTGAAACTCAACGAGAGAGGCATTGGTGAGAGCTGTTATTGACAGTTGCATGAAAATTTATGCGAAGGCAATCGATGGTTACAAATTAACTAGCCAATTACTAGTTACCTTAGCCAGTTGGGCTTCCCGAGCATCTATAAATAGCAAATTTTCACCGTTCATTTTAACTTTTACCACAACGCTCTAGAGGTCATGAAGTGGAGAACTCCAATCGAGCTTTAAGACTCATTTATCCTTTGACATCCACGCAGAGTTTTCATAAGTCCCTTAGCTACATTCTTAGTTTGTGAAGTGTTATTTTATAATATTGAGTTCTAGCTCTGATTTAGAAGCCACACGATCAACCTCGAATAGCTAAGCTAGGTAGAACAAATCTTTGCGTGGGAGGTCAAGTGCTCATGATGGAGTAGAGATGGTCAAGGTAGCCACGAAGGAGAATGACGAGGGGATGGGGCCTTTTAATCCTCTGGTGGGGGATATAGATGAAGTTGGACCATCAAGGCATGGTGGGTAAGTGGAGGAGATGATAGCAAAAGAAGTCCCTAAGTTAAGGGGTCAATTATTTACAACGGCACACTATAGTGACATCGTGTAGACGATATCATCGGATAATCTAAGGTCGATAAGAGGGAAACATCATGTTTTGAATACGTTTGAACTGATAAAACCTAGAGCTTCTAATAGAATTTATACTCCCCCTGATGGTTTTATAGCCGTGTTTGAGGATGCCCTTAAGTGTGGTCTTAAGCATCCATTGGTAAACACTATAGTCAATCTACTGAGAGGTCTACAGGTCTGTATAACCCAATTACCTCTGAATTATTTTTCACTTATGTATAGTTTTGTTGTTTTGATGTAAATTCTCGAGGAATCCCCATCTTAGGCAAATTTTAACCATCTCTTTAATTTGCCTATGTCGTAAAAGTCTGGTTAAGTTGGGGAGTCTAGGTTTTATTATCTAACAACCTGACCTCGTAGGAAAGTATTTAGGACTCTCTCCTCTTCACATGGTCAAAAGTGGAAAGAATGATATTTCTATGTTCGAACTCCTTCTAAGGTGAGGTTCAACATTCCAAAGGGATAGATAAGGGGTAGGGTTGAATTGGATACCACCGAGAATCCTTCCTGGAGTAATGTGCTTGTACAAGATCTACTTGAAGTGGGGGGGATGGATGCCTCAGTGTTCATAAAGGAAAGAAATTTAGTTCTAGTGGGGTTGTCAACTACTACATTAAGATTGCACGCCAGTACACGCTTAGGTAGAAACTAACCTTTGTGAATTGACTATTGTTTTTTATTACAAGTTTCTAATCAATGAGTATTTTTTTTAATGACATTTTAGGTTAAGCAATCATGAACCATGCTAGGCAACTTGCTATGCACAAACAATATGAAGCCTAGCAGCGTAAAGAAGGTTAAGCAATCATGAACCATGCTAGGTAACTTGCTATGCACAAACAATATGAAGCCTAGCAGCGTAAAGAAGCTGCTGTGGCAAGATGGGCAACCGTTGCTCAAGTGGTCGAGCAAGCCCAGAAGCAGCAGCAACTATGAGGGCAATAGTGGGCATGGGTACCAATAGTAGTTCTCCCCTACAAAGAGGAGAATAGTGGAGGTTGTATCAGAGAACATCCCCAAGAAGACTACGGTCAAAAAAGGGAAAGCTAAGGTGGTTGAGAATGAAGAAGCGGTCGATGGGATACTTTCACCCGACCAGTTTTGCAATTTACCATCCTTCCCTAAGTTAAGATTCAGGGAGAAAGTGGGAATGCCCAATGACATAATGATAATGGGTGCAAGCACGACCTCTTTGACGCCATTAGCTGTGCTAACAGCAGGAATATTTTAGCGCGACCAGGTGGAAATGTTCCATTATGAGAAGGTCAATATGTTAACAACGTTTGCGTACCACACTAATATGGTATGTTTAAGGTTGAACTTTTAATAGATAATATATCTTAGAAAGCTGCTAACTAGGATTGACATTCTTTCAAGTCGGGCAACAGGGTTATAACCTTTATCGTCAGTATAAGCTATGCAAGATGCAGTGGCAATGGCTACTGGAGAAATGCCAAAATTTGGAGAAGAAGCAAAGCAAAATGCTCAAGGCTAAGGTCGACTCTCTAGAGTCTAGGGTGGTTGAATTAATAAAGCAGCTGAAGGAAAAAAATGTCAAGTTGCTCGCAGCCATAGAGGGGAAGAGCAAGGTTGAGGATCAATTAAAAAAGGCCACAAGCTCCATCCAAGCAACTACTGAATTAGGTCGAGTGCATGGGTACAATAGTGCAATGAGATACGCCCAGTCAAAATTTTTCAAGGTGTTGTCAGGATCTAAAAAGAGGCCATCCAATAATTTATGCTGACGTCAGCCTTTACCGAAACAAGCATGATGTTTAGTAGGGATGATGCTCATAAATCTTTTGATCGGGCCGTAAGGTAGCTCAAGCATATGAGGTATGAATTCCATCTTGAAGATAAGTTAAAACTTAATATATATAAAGATGAATGTCTTCAAACATTCGACGAGGGAGCTCTTACTGAAGAGGGCGACACTATCCCTCTTTCTCTTCCCCAAGTCATGGCAGTAGGTTTGGAGTTTGGTTTTGCCAAGGAGTTTTCTCTAGAGATCAAGAACAACGAGGTTGACATAGAGAGCTTCTTTCCAAAGCAAGGTCAAGTGTTCCTAACTGAGGAGTTGAAGCCAACCCAGCTTACGAGGTCAAGTTAAGTAAGGGCTTTGGAACAAGAGGTCGAGGGACCACCTTTGAGCACTCGGGTGGACTCAACCGATGAACTTCTAAAGGCCATAGGTGAAGTTGTTGCTGAAGCCGCTACTCAATGGGGTAAAGCTATATGGTTAAGCTAGATATCTTCTCAACGTTTGCTTTATTGTCATTATTTTTGCTTTATCCTTTTTTTTTTTTTGGCTGGTCCCGAAGGACCTATAAACAAATTGTTGCTTGATTACATGTTTTAGTTGACTTGCAATCTTTTATTTTCATAAATTGCTTGGAATCTCTACATGTTTAGAAAATAATATCATAGTTTGGCTTTAGAGATCAACGACTTGCTAGCTCAATCCAATCAATAATTTTAAACTAGCCAATTGTAATTGCATGATTGTAGGGTCAACATAATTATTATATGAAGATCAATAGAATTAATGCAAAATCATACAACTATGGGGTCAACATGATCGTACTTGAAATAACGCGACTGTGAGGTCGACTTAGTCATTTCTTGGCAATTAAATTAAATAGCCTTGAATTGAGCGACTACAGGATCTCATAATAACATTTTTCAGTATAATGTGTTTTCTGTATAACGTGGTTTACACATAGAATTTTCTAAGGTTGATAGCGTTCCAGGGCATTGGCAATTCATTTCCCGATAAATCTGCTAATCGATATGAATTGTGCTTTGCCACCTTTACCACTAAATAGGAACCTTCCCAATTTGGGTTGAGTTTATCGACATTGTGAGAGACTTCAACTTTTTTCAAAACGAGGTCGCCCACTTTAAAGGATCTAGACTTTACTCCTTTGTCATAATGCTTTGCCATGATGGATCTGTACCTTTGCATCTTAATAAAGGCCTGCTGTCTAAGCTCATTGATTAACTCTAAGTCAAACTCCCTTTGAATTTTATTTGAGGTTGTATTATAATGTATAATTTGGGCCGTATGTTGGATCAATTCTGCAAGGCCTACAGCCTCTAAACTATATACCAAACTACAAGGGCTTTGTCTAGTAGCCATTCTTGAAGTAGAGAGATATCCCAAAGGACCCCCTGGCAGGTCATCGGCCTAACTGGCATTATAGCCTTCCAACCTAGTCTTGATATGATCAAGTATAGTTTTATTGATGACCTTCATTTGACCATTAGCTTTCGAATTTTTGATCGAAGTGAAGTGTTGTTCAATTCCATGGCTCTCGCACCATTCTCCAATTTGTTTACTTTAGAGTTGAGTGCTATTATCATATATAAGGACTTTCGGCAAACCAAAATGAAAAATTATATTCATCCGCAAAAAACTCTTTATCGGAGCATCGGTTATCTTATGTATAGCTTTTGCCTCAACTCACTTAGTGAAATATTCGACCACTACTATCATGCATTTCCTTTATCCCATGGCTTTCGGGAAAGAGCCTACTATATCAACTTCCCATTGGTTGAACGGCCATGTGATTTGTACTAGAGTAAGGATGGTAGTATGTTGGTAAGGAATATTAGCATGGGCTTGACAAGATTGACATTTCATGGCAAACACGATGGCATCCTTGTTCAGAGTTAGCCAAAAATACCCATTCTTGATAATTTTATAGGCTAAAGACCAACCTCCCGAATCATTTCTACAAATGCCTGCATAGACCTCCTGCATTACTTCACGGGCTTGGTCGAGTGTTAGACATCTCAAAGGAGGTCCTACTATTAACCTTTTGTATAACTGATTGAATTCATCTAAAGCAAATTTTTATGCTCGAGCCTTAAACCTTTGGGCATCCAACTTTTCTGATGGCACTCTATTTTCTTTGAGGTAAGCTCTAATCTCGTCAGTCCAAGTTTCGTTGGGAGTGTTCACCATGAAAATTTTATTTCGCTAATTGGCAATAGCAAACCTGCTTGAAACTAAAAAAGTGATAGTCCTATCACATGTACCCCTCAATGAGCTGGCAAACTTTGAAAGAGTGTCTGCCTTCTCATTTTCTGACCTCAGTACCTAATTGAGTGTGAATTTTTCAAACTGTTATCTTAACCTCTTGGCTTCATTAAGATAGGTGCTTTTGGTCACGTCTCTTGCCTCAAAATTACCTCAGTGACGAGCTAAGAATCAGTGATAGTGACTAAGTGTTTCACTCCCCTATCTAGGGCCATTTTCATTCCAATGATGAGAGCTTCATACTTTACTTCATTGTTGGTTACAGAATAACTTGGCTTGATGGCAAAATGGCATTCTTCTGCTTGAGGAAAGCACAGTAACATGCCTGTCCCTCCTCCTAAACCCACAACTGATCCATCAACATGCAAAGACCACGCCAATGGCGATTGCTCTTGATGTGGTGGTAGGTCGACCCGTTCCACCACAAAATATGCCAATACTTGGGCCTTTATGACAATGTGAGGTTGGAATTTGAGGTCAAATTCTACTAGCTTGATAGCTCACTTGGTCAACCTCCCTGATATATCTGGTTTGGAGAGTAATTGCTTCAAGGGCTAGTTTGTCAAAATGGTGACAGTATGGGACAGAAAATTGAGAAAATGATGACAATATTGGATAGGAAATAGGGTCTCAATTTCCTTACTACTGTAATGAGTGCTAATGCAAATTTCTCGATCTTCAAGTAGTTATGTTCTAGATCATATAAAATTTTACTATTTTAATACATTGTATGCTTGTTGTATGTCGGTCTGTTACTAACACCAAGCTTACCACAACCATTGACACGGCTAAATACAAGTATAAAACTGCTACAGCCGAAGGTTTGGCCAACAATAGAGGTCGAGTGAGATATTCCTTGAGCTCAACCAGAGCCCGATCACATTCATCTATCCATTGAAACTTCTTAGCATTTCTCAAGACCTAGAAAAATGGCACGTTTTGTCTGCTAAATGCACAATAAACCATGCAAGGGCAATTATTCACCCGACCAGTTTCTGAACATATTTAACCGTCCTAAACGATGCAATATCTTGTGTGGCTTGAATTTTTTGAGGATTGGCTTCGATGCCCCGCTAGCTGACCATATACCCAAGAAATTTGCCTCCTCTAACCCCAAAATGCATTTGCTCGAGTTGAGTTTCATGCTGAAAGCCCAAAGAATGGAAAAGGTATGGGCTAAGTTAGCTAAATGATTTTCCTCTTTCTCTATCTTGACGATCATATCATCTACATAGATCTCCATGGTCTGACCTATCTCATCTTTAAATATAAAATTAATTGATCTTTGGTAAGTGGCACTAGTATTTTTTAATTCAAATGGTATAACCAAAAAGCAATACACACCATTTAGCAAAATAAAAAAGGTTTTGTCACAATCCTCCAAGTCCATAAAAATTTGATAATACCCCTGGAAGGCATCCATCATGCTCAAGCAATGGAATCAACTAACAAGTTTACACAAGGTAATGGATACAGGTCTTTAGGGCATGCTTTATTAAGATTAGTGAAATCATTACACATTCTCCATTTCTCCTCTTAGGGACCAAAACTACGTTACATAGCCAATTAGGGTATTGAATTTCATCTATGTAGCTAACTTCTAAAAATTTGTTGACCTTCTCTTGCATGATCAAAGTTCTTTCCGCATTGAAAGTTCTCATCTTTTGCCAAACCAATTTAAATGAGGGGTCAACATTGAAATAGTGTATGATGATATCGGGTCAATGCCCTATAGGTTAGCTGCTTTCCATGCAAAACATCAATGTTTCTTCTAAGAAAGTCGATGAGCATGCACTCCATATTACTTCCCAAACTCGTTCCTATACGGGTTGTCTTATCAAGGTTCCCCAGCTCTAGCTCGATAGGCTTTGACTCTTTGATCAATTCAACCCAAGTGTCATTGATCTTCCTCTTTTCATTGACCTGGCCCTTCTCAGGTTTCATTATAAAGATGTCCCCTGAGGGTTTCAACTGAGGTCAGACTTTCTAAGCGCTAAATTCAATAGAAATGGTGTAACACTGTCATGCTTCTTTTATATTGCCCAACATTTTGCTAGTCTTAGCTGGCGTAGGAATTGTAACCTTCATATGATACGTGGACACAATTGCTTGAAAATTATTTAGAGCAAGTCTGCTAATGATGGCATTATAAGTAAAGGGTACGTCCAATATGAGAAAGTTGATCATCAAGTTGCATCTTTTAGAGGCTTCCCCAAACAAGATAGTTAAATTAATAGAATGCACAAGAATAATTTTTTATCCTCTAAAGCCAACCAATGGTGTTCTAATAAGATCGAACTTTAATTTGCCCAATTACATCTTATCGAGTGTAGAAAAGAAGATGATATTTGCTGAGCGGTCATTGTCGACCAACACTTTTTGACCCTTATAGTTTGCAATTTCCATGGCAACCACCATAGGACAATCCAAGCTACCACCTATCTATTAGCCCCCTAAATGCTTTAGGTCAAAATCTAAGAAAGAAATGGGCTCAGCGCTAGTTGAAAGATGATAGATTAGATCAGAGTTTGTCTATTTGTTGGACTCAAGACACCTTAGCACCTACTTCCTTGCCGACCTCGAATCTTTTCCCAATGGTCCTCCCACAATTGTGTCGATCACACCTTTCAAGGGGTGTGGTCGTCTTCCATTTTTTGTTTTCCCTTATCCTCACATCTTGGGCTCACCGACCGTTCTCTATGAGGTGTCTGGTCGAATTGAGCTATGGCTTGGAGGGTTTTTTGATCCACATACTTCTTGAGGTAACCTTGTCTAATGAGGTGCTCAATCTCATCTTAGAGGTTGAAGTAGTCCTCCATGTCATGCCCCTTTTGTTGATGGAAATGACAATACTTCTTTAACTTTTTCATAGCTTCTATTTTTTATTTTTCTAGGTCTTTTCAAGAGGTTATCATGTCGGATTGGTAACAAGACCTCATTCCGAGGGGCGTTTAGGGGTGCATAATTATGAAAATGATTTATAGGAGATCAGTAACCTTCCTTCTGATGCCGATCATCTTTCTCCCTTCCCTTTCTCTTGTCAGACTCTCCTCCTCTAAACTTCATCTTGTTCATCTCCTCTTGATTCATGTATTTTTCTACCAAGTCCAAGAGTTCTTCCATCATACATGGGCGTTCTCTAAACAAGGCATTAGCACACTCCTTATACCTCAATCCCAAAAATAACACATCAATCAAAAACTCAATACAGGGGTTGTCAATTTTCAAGACCTCAGTATTGAATCTAAAGAAAAAATCCCTCAAAGATTCACTTTCATTCTATTTTACCATGTGTAGACGAGTATGAGGTAACTTCGCTTTCCTCCTGCTAGCAAACTGATTTAAAAATTTATCACAAAGTTGGTTATAAGAATACATGGATGCCGACTCTAACTTAATGAACCATTCCAATGCTATTCCCTGGAAAGTAGTAACTAACATTTTTTCATGTATATGATTACAATGGTCATGCAGTTGCATCATATGCTCGAATTGTAAGAGATGCTCATTTGGGTCCGACCATTCGTCATATCAGGGCAAACTTATGGGGACCTTCTCATCAAGTGCTATGCGTTCCTCAATGATTTCTTGAACAAAATAAGACTCTTTCTCTTCAAATCTAGGGAGCTATATCAACTCGAATTCAATCTAAATTTTTTTGTGAAATCTCCTCCAATCTTCTGTTAAGTTGCTGGACCTGGTGTAAGACTTTTTCCCATTCTTCTTTGTCGGCCCTAGACATCTCTCGACTAGGATTACATCACGGGAATTTGACCTGCTCATGTTGTTGGGCTCGATTGGGTCGAGTCCACTAATCCACTATCTCGGCCACTTCTTCACGAGGAAAATGGCGGGTTGCATTGCGAGGGAAACAACCTATGCTCAACTAATGCTTAATAGGAGGAAGGCATGTCTCATTCTTGATCCGACCCTCCATTGGGAGTTGCTCTTCTGGTCACGAGGGATGGGTGGTAATGCTTGCTATGTTGGTTATTATGCTTCTACAAAGCAGCAAATAACTAGGCCGAATTTTGGGCGAAAACCTGATCGCTAATCATCTGCATAAGTTACAAAATGGTCAGAGTAAATACCTGCTCTGGTTGAGAGCTTAGGCTACCTGCCTCCGGTATAGGTTGCTCCTCCAGTGACAATAGTAGAGGTCAGGATGAGTGTCGATCATTCTGTCTTTCTAAGGTGGCCCGCTTAGTTTCTACCATTTTCGGTTGAGAATTCCCTTTCCCACAAATGGCACCAAAATATTGAGGATATTTTCTGTCACACTGGGTATCTCGACCTGAGAGATAGTTTATGAAGAGGTATGGGGTGGAACCTACAACCAGGGAACAAACGTTAGGCTAGCCAAAAGGGTCCTCGCTAGGACCTTCCGATAATTGAGTCAGTTACTCAACCTTAAACAGAATTGAGTACAATAATAGTTATATGAGAGCTTTTTCTTACCATTTTACAGGGAGGCATCATGCATTTATAGTGTTTGCTTTCTAGTAGAAGGACGAATTTAACCTCAGAAGGCTTCATACATAGCTTCCACAAGTAGGGGCAATTTAGGTCATTTCGACCTAAGCCCATACCTTGCAATTGTTGACCAGTCTATTATTGTTCAAGCAATTTTGCTGAGCGAAAGAAGAAACCATGCCGCCATTAATGCGGAGGTGACAACATTAATGGCGGGGATGACACACTCTCATAGGAACAAATGTGGATAGAGAAATAGTTAAAGCGTATTTAATACAGCGGAAGGAATGGTGAAGCTCACCACAAATAGCCATTAAACAGTCACTTCTGTCAATTCAGTGGTTACAATCGAGAATATCTACATACCAGGTCAACCAATCTTGAAAAAAGATCAACCTGAAATCCATCCTTTGACCTCACAATTGAAATTGGGCTTGACTTTATTTGGGCCCTATTAGACCTAAGGGGCCCTAATGGGCTGGTCTCATATCAACATGAGTGGCACATGAGCTGCTCCATTAATTTTTAGACGGAAGCCCTTTAAAATCCTCAAATTACAAAAAAAATACACTCATGAAATATAATATGTGAAAGTCATAAAAAATAAGACTAAAATTCAAATAGGTCTAGATAATGGGACCAAAAATTTAATATACCCTTTATAGGTAGTATAAATGTAGATATAGATATATTCACCTCCAAATGAGATCTCATTTTTCAAAATAGAGAAGAAAGATATTCTTTTTTTTCTCTATTTTTGTTCATAACATTTCGCCAACAGCCAACATTTTTAAGTTCTCTTTCTCTGTCATTTTTCACTTAAAGTGTGAGATAAAATTGTGTATCACAGCTACTCCAATTAAGTAAAGGAGACCAAAAGATAAAACAATACCATACAGAAAAAGTGACTATAAGCACCACAATCAAGAACCATCATCATTTCCCAGAGGTTCTAAGATTGATATAATTGTAATTGCAAATGTTTCTAAAGACTTCCATAGGATTCCTCATGCTCATGTTACAATCACAAACAACTTTCATCCATAACTTAGGCATTAATATTTACTCAAATACAAGATTTGGTGCAAGATCCCTTGTTTACATATGGTACGTAAACAATGAAACAAATAAACCAGCTTCAGTTCATACTAAACAGCCTTTGAAGCCTTTCCTAAGGGAAGTTTCATCCAAGTTCCTCCCTATAAAAACAAGCTTGTTTATCCTTTTCTCATCAAGGCTCCATTCCTTGCCTGGGCACCCATCGAAAATGGAGTGCACTGCCTGGAATAAGTTAGGATAAGATATCATTTGATACTAAGCTTAAACAAAGAAAATTTGATGTTCTAAATATTCTAAGCCTGACCCTAGAAAGATAATAACCTGGAAAACATAGCGTTGCTCAGAGTCACTGACTGATAATATTCCTTTCATCCTGTAAAGATCATCCCCTTTCTCTTCTACCAATCTCTCTAGCCAATCATCAAACTGAATCACCATCAACAGTGATACAAGAATTAGATTTTAGGTGTCATTCAGCAATGATATAGCATCAATAAGAACATGCAAAACGGAGTCAACTTCCAACACTTCTTGAACAATATTCTCTACCAATAATTTCTCCAAGATGTGAAAGAATGTAATAATCCTAAGGTAGTGCACTGACAATGAAGTAGGGTTGTAGTTCTTTCACCATATATTATCCATATATAATGGTTTTTATGAATATGTGGAACAACATCAACCATTAGGAAGAAGAGAATAACTTACATAATCAAGATCTAAGGTTCCTTCAGAAATAATACTGACACTAGACACAGCGGAATCATGCATGTGATCATGACGATGCCCTTTGCAGTGCTCTATAAGAAGAAAAAGTGAGTTACAAGAAATATAAATATATAAAAACCACTATAGTAATCTAGTATTAGTATTTTGAAATTCTCTTACTAAGAACTCAAACAAAAATAACTGTCAATTTCCATATGGACGTATAAACTTAGATTTTCCCTCATGAGAACACTTTTAAAGAAATTTAAGGGAAAAAAATTGTTAACCATAGAAAATTATGTCAGGTATTTAACTTTGTTATATTAGTGCATGCTGTGGTAATTGCAGTTGGAAGCATGATGATTATGAATGGTAGATTCATTTTCCATATTTTTCCTTATCTTTTTTTCTTTTCCCTTAATTTTGCATAATATTGTGAACAAAAAAAAAATGGCAGAACAATAAGGGAAAATCAAAGATGAAGCATACACACCATGTCCATTTTCATGATGAGAACAATGAGAATCATCTGATTCAACTTCAGATTCAATTCTGCAAAACATAACCAAGGTCTTAGTTGGTCAAAGAATATATTTCAGAATTTTCCCTTTATTTTTTTTCAAGAAACAAAATCTCCTCAAAAAGAAAATAAGTAAAATACCTGTCAAGATCATAGCCTCCAACTCCCAAAACAAAGTCCATGTCAACTACCCCATACTTAGCTAGTTTTATTTGTGCCATCCCATTGATAAACTGGGAAAGTAAACCAATCCATTGCTTGTAAAACAAACAAAGTGCACAAAAAATCCAAGCAATAACAACAGTTACACTTGAAGCACTACATATATAACGAAACACAAAAAACCTTTATTTGATTTAGCAACCTTCCAATTTTAACTGTCATTTGCACTCCTAAACAACGGGAGAAGAAGGGCAAGAAAGAAAACATACATCATCTTTGTAGAACAGCCCCTATTTATATAAATAGAGATAAGGTTTAACTTGGTTTTCTATGTCCCAAATGGGGGATATTGCATCTTTAAGCTGAAGAGAAAGAAAACCAAATCATAGTTGTATAAAAAACAAAATAAGGTGGAATAATTATATCGTGTTCACAGCGTCAAAAATCATTTAAGATTCAAGAGATTCCCAAAAGTTGTAGGTTCAATATTAACAGTCATTTTTATTCTCTCATTGAATAAGAAGGGGGGAAGAAAAGAGAAGGGGGAGGAGGGAAAAAAAAAAGAGTACCTTAATCCTTTTTGTTAGGGCCTCCACTTCAGCCTCACCTACCAAATCAATCTGTTAACATTAACTGAGGAACATAAGTACAAATTTCTAAAAATCTCCCAAAGTTTTTCAAAGAATTTACCAACGGCAACACAGGTGAAGAAAGAACTAATGTCCCATATAAAATAAATTGCATACTTTGTTCATAATAATGCGGTCTGCATAAGCAATTTGTTCCACAGCCTCGTTCACCACAAACCTTGGTTTTACTTCATTCAAATGTTTCATGGCATTCATGGAGTCAACTAAAGTAACAACTCCATCAAGTTTCACATAACGTGATAGCAATTCATCACTACAAAATGTTTCAATCACTGGACCAGGCTTTGCAAGACCTGAATAACAAGAACCATTAACCCACACTGTGTCAACTGGTCAGGATTGAGACA
This sequence comes from Jacaranda copaia, assembly GCA_014898725.1. Classification (NCBI taxonomy): domain Eukaryota; kingdom Viridiplantae; phylum Streptophyta; class Magnoliopsida; order Lamiales; family Bignoniaceae; genus Jacaranda; species Jacaranda copaia. The sequence continues at coordinate 73,039 of JACGDI010005569.1, forward strand.
AAACCTTAAGCACCATCTCTCATATCAGATGAAACTAATTACAATAGTTTTGTTTAGCACAAAAGACATGTTCATATCAATCCACTCCGAGAAAAATACTTATTGCTTATATAGATAGAAGAATTGAGAAAGAAGGCATAGCAAAGACAACAAAGAAATATAAAGAGACAAAGAAAACAGGAGGAAAAAGCTAACCAACTGAATCAGCCTGAGAACCTCCATATCAACATATACATCTTACAAGATTCTCTTCGCCATGTGTGAGGACAATTATGAGTTACAGTTTCAAGCAACAATTCACATTTGACATACCCGTCGTTTCTATAACAATATGGTCGAATTTGTCTCTTTTCTTCTTCACCAACTCCAAGAGCATTTTGACAAGATCTCCACGAACAGTACAGCATAGACAGCCATTATTTACCATGATAATGTCCTCATTAGATGAGGAATGACTAGCAACTAACGAACTATCAATGTCAACTTCACCAAACTGCACCGAGAAGTATCACAAAATCAAAAGAAGGGTATATGACACTACAAAAATCAAACGAGTTCACCAAACTGCACCCAGAAGTGCCGCAAAATTAAAAGAAATGCGACAAAAGAAAACCACCTCACCAAACCACTAATTCTCAAATCATTTCTCTACTCTCTTCACAATGCACCATTGCCTAGATTATGCTATTTCGACATAGAATCAATTTCATGGAAATTCCATAGTTTCCCTGCTCTTAAGGACAGCGACACAGAGGTTGTGGTGCACTGTTTAATTACAGTGTCCATTTCTACCAAATCAGTTTATGATTTTGGGGATCAGAATCTTAATGTGACACACATACAGACCCCATCCAGAAAGGTCATACACATGAAGAGGTTAAATACTATAATGTAAAAAGAAAAGACAAAGTCATACCTCATTCTCTACAACGGCAATCCTCTTTCCATGTTGAGATGTCAATATATGATTCAAAAGAGTGGTCTGGCATGGTATACATACACATATAAAAGTAGAACGTGAACATACAAAAAATACACAAACATGCACGTGTAAAGGACCACTTGAAATACACAATGCTTACTGCACTATTCAGAGAATTAAGTATAACATCACTAGCCATCAATCTGTCAAATGCAACTAAGAACATTCATGCCATTGACTCAAGGAATTGTTTGATTGCAAAAAAGAAAATGAATGAGGGGAAAAAGAAAATAACTTTCTGAAGTCAATTCGAGAGAAACAAAGAAGGTAAGCAAGATCAGTCTGGTTCCTATTCCAATTGACTCAAAATGTAGATTAAAGCTTTGGCCCCAACTAATTTCCCATCATCACACAAATACGAACATAAAGAGCTTATTATTCTACTCACTGCAAAAGTAAAGAGTTTTCAAAAGAAAATTTCTCTCTCAAATAAGCTAAGACAAATATAATCCACAATCATTTTCTTCCGGACCACATTTAACCGAACACAATAAACCCAATTGCCTCAGAATAACAAATACTTAAACTTAATCCACAAACAAAAATCTATCACCAACAAGCCCGCATAATCATTTATACCTTTCCGGAGCCCAGAAATCCGGTGATGACGGTGGCTGGAACACGATTATCGAGATTCAAAGCAGCGGAAACAGATGAGTTCAAGTCTTGGGTGACGGATTCCGAAGCCTCAGTGGAGAAGTTTCTGTAATAAAAATTCCTTTGGCGGTTGGAATTCGATTCCTGGTAAAGAAAAGGGTGGGGAGTTCTCAGGAGAGGATGGTTCAAACCGCGATGCCAGGGAGAGTTTAAGAGGGTTCGGGATGTCGTTTTGGAGAGCAAGAATCCGACTACGGTGGCCATTACAATTGTAGAGAGAAAAGCAGGGGAGTGCTTAAACCCTAGATGGGATGGGAGCTTTTAGGGTCCGAAGGATTTTGAATTTGGGGAATATTTATAAGAAAAAAGAAAAAGTGAAAAAAGAATACCCCGGGAAAAAAGAAATAAGAATTAGTGCATTTTTTAGGGAAAATCAAGAAAAATAAATTTATATAAGTTCAATATTAAGAAAAATCAATTCAAAGAATTCATTTCACTAAATTAATGTATTTAGTGTTACTCGATAAATCAAATTAATTTGACACGTCAAAATACTATATGGAATATTGAATTCATTCAATTGATTTGGTTGACTTATTGTCCAATAATTTTCAATATTTAGTTGAAAATAATTAATAGAAAGTATTAAAATATAAATAGTTAAAATTAAATAATAAAATCATGATTCTATTTTTCAAAATTTTTGGTAGGTAAAAAAACTAAACAATAGTATAAAACAGAAACAATGTAAATAGATATAGTTGTGGCTATCAACGAGTCGAATTTAAATCAAGTCTTCTAGATCCAATTCCAAATTTGATTATCAAAATTTATATCCAAATATGATCTAATATCATATAGGATCTTTGTTAGTGAATATAATATCCGAATTCGATGGATATCCCAAATTTAATAAAAAAAATCGATCAGATTTAATATTTTTTTCTCTTTTTGGATTTTATAAAAAAATTATATTTATAAAATAAATTTAAGTCATATTTAAATTTTTAATAATTTTTTATTATATATTAGCCCAAAAATTTAATATTTGAATACTAAATACATATTTCATATTATATTAATACATAGATAAAGTATTATACATTATTATATTTAATATTTTATCAACATCTCTCTTTTTTTTTTAAATTAAAGACTCAATATTAATAGTATAATTTAAATGTTAATATAAATATTATGTTAATATAATATATATTTTATTTTAAAATCTTTATTAATATCACATATAAGAGTATTTATTTAATAAAAAATTATTAAAATTTGAATTTAAATCTTTAATAGATTGAATTGCTTAATTTTATATTTGATCTACTTATTTTAAATTATGAAATTTATAATTAGATCTAATTCATTAAATATTTTAATCGAATAAAAATTCTAAAGTTTGAATCGAATTCGAATTAAAGTCCAATATAGCTCCAAAATCAAACCACATAAAAAATTTTAAAAACATAAAAGTTAAACGTTAAATTAATATTTGATTTTTAACATGCATTAATTTATTTATTTTTAATCCAATGCCCTACAATTTAAGTAGTCTAATAAGGTTTGCCAAATTATTCCAATTTATCATATCTTGCAGCATGCCCAAAAATTAAGGTAATATTTAGTTTGTGTTTTTTTGTGAAAATATTATAAAAAATATGTTTTGACAGTAAAACTAAAAAATGTTAAAAAGACAACTATTTTTGTTTTTACTTTAATGAATAATTTATTAAAAAAAGACAGTAATATTTTAAAAATTACAATAATATTTTTATTTTTACTTCAATGAATAATTAATGATATAATATGTTTTTAAAAATATGTTAATGAAAAATTTATTATTATTATTTTGTAATTTTTTGTCTAATTAATGAATCAAACCAAATTTTTATATCATTACATGTTATTTTTATAATAGGATAATAATTAAAAATATATATTCATATAAATATATAATCAAAAATATAAAATGAATATAATAATTTAAACTGATTAAATTTAGTAAAAAGCAAATATTTAGATAAAGTAAGAAGGAAACGATAAGACAAAAAAGAGGCCAACGGTTCGTACGTTCGAAAAATAGGCAGCAAACCGCCATTGGACAACAGTACGACCTCTGCACTTTCGCATTCTGCAACTCTCTCTCTCTCTCTCCAAAAGCAAGATCCAAAGGAACAAAAAGAAGCCCTTTATCCATTGCTATTTTTCTCCCTTTATACGTCCTCCTTGCTTGAATAAGAGAAAAACGAGCCCAGAAAATGGGAGGGCACGGGGAAGAAAGCATAGTATACGTGCAGAGGCCAGCTGAAATCCCACCCTCTCTGTCAACTTCCAAGAATCCCATAAAACGTCATCGTTCCAGAGAGGATTCCTCCGTGTATAAGCTCACTCTTGCACACTTCACATCATATATACACTAATATATATTGTGTCCGTCCATGTATCATCTCCTATTCTTTTTGTGAGTGTGATTCTTGTGTCTGCGTGTATGTATATATGTGGGCTTATTTAAATTTCTTTTTTCCTTCTGTTTGTTTTGAGAAACATAGTAGGTAGGGGCACGAAAATCAAGGTTGTTTTTGTTTGTGCTCGTTTGTTTATGGGTTTGGCCTTTTTCTATCTTTCTTGGTTGCTAAAATGTGAGTATGTGCATAACCATCGTAAGATTTGATTTTTCCTTTTGTTAGCTGCTTTGTTCTGTTTTTTCTTTATGAAAGATTAAGGTATTGCAGCTTTTATGTTTTGCCCAACTTAGAACGGCATCTGTGATGTGCTCTGTTTGTTTGCCGAAGAGATGGAGAGAAGACAAGTTGCTTGTGCTTGATGTACATATTTAGGGTGTTCCTGTAATGGAATTAAGAAAATGAACTGGCCATTTTTTTAATTGTGCAAAAAATAAGTACGTAATCTGGTTAGGTGATGGCAATGACAAATTTTTAGTGTTTTGCTTTAGCATTTGTGATCATTCTTAAAAGTGTGTTCATTAAGCAGAGTAGAACCTCCATTTCATGAAATTTTTAGATGGATCAAGTATGTTGTCGAAGTAATTAGCTACAGCTGTGCTTATCATGCTTCATGTCTAATGATGTCATAGTAATTGTGATTGACCTCATGTTAGCCATTGGGGAAAATATAAGACAATTATTGATCTCAAGATTGAGTTAAAACATTGCTTTTGTTTGAAAGAAACATGAATCAAAGAGCTTGATGCCTGTTTTTTCTTCAGCAGTTTTTACTTAAGTGCAGTTCCATTGAAAGATGGGTATATCTTCCTCTTTGTTGATGCTTTTCATTGACACGATGTTGTTGAAAACTTGTTAAATATTACTATTCACCAACTGCCAGGGCATGGTATAACTTGGAGAAGACAAAGCCATTGAAAGAATACAGATGCGCTGAGTTTGATGATTATACTAGAAAAGCTGACTCATCTAAGCATATTCATCCCATGGAAGACTTAAAATATGGAGGACAGAAAAATGTAATCAGCAATGAGTTTAAGTTTGAGATACAGGAACAAGTTAAAGAACTTCAGAGCTCAGGTATTCAGCTTTTTCGACATTAAGTTTTTTTATCATTTTCTTGTTAACTGTCCAAGAAGACGAGACATAACAGATTTCATATTTTTCCAAGAATGGTCAAGAGAACATCTTTCTTGCAATATGTATACTTAGTTTTAAGTGCATTAAAATCAGTATATAGATGCTCTTGTAGAGTTTGAAAAAAGACAAGAAAAGCCTTTGGTAGCTAAATAGGAAGTTCAGTTTTGCAATGCAGGCACTTGAATCCTCTATTTCAGCATGGAACAAAATAGTGGTCACATATTACTTAAAACTTGATTTTCATAATTTATTGGTAGTCAACAATGATAATGCTACTATATTTATGATAGGTGCGGTGCAGGAGAGAACCGCTAGCAGAGCAAAGAAGACCAGATGGATGCACTTGCCAGAGGATGCAAATTGCTTGAAGAACTCTGTTCTTCATCCCAAATCACTAGATATTCCCCCACTCCAATCTACAGTGGATAACAGTTCTTTAAAGCCCAGTCTAGCTGCAGAACCAGCTTCTTCTAAATCAACAGAATGTGATTCTTCTGCATCCAATTTAGAAGTTCTACATATGGATCAAGTGTACCAGCCTTCAGGTAAAACGATTGTCCCTTGATATTATAGTTAGCTCATGTATTGATATAGGTAGTTTCCTGCGCTCATCAGTGTGTCCTCTGATTTTAGATGGTGTTAAGAGAAAAAAGTCGAAGCTGAAGGAGGAGGTCAAAACTCGTAATGACCAGCAAAAAGTCAATATGGAGCTAAAGAGTCATAATAGAGATGGAACAAACAGCAAAACAAGGGAATACCTGGCTTCTGAGGTTATGGGGCTTCCTCAATATGCCTCCATTGGTAATGGCTTGGATCGAGTGTGTGCTGAGGATGTAATTGGAACAGCATTGGTGGATGTGGATTTGACTGTTAAAGCAAGCTATCGACCAGAGAATGTCCCGTTTGTTTGTCTAACAAGTAAATTGAACGGTAAAGCAATCTTGGGATATCCTCTAGAAATTGGAGAATTAAGCAACTGTTCTGAAACTTTGCTTCCTAGAAAGGAAAGTGTTATCCGTAAGTTATTTGATGATAAAGGAGGTAGATTTCAACAACTTGTTTGGAGAACTTCGAGAAGAACTCCTGTGTGCTATGTCACAAATTCACTTTCTTCTTCCATTTCCAAGGATGTGCAGCAGGCTGGGCAAGCCTGTAGTAATGTTGAAGACTCAATTCCCCCAGCTAGAGAAAATGATCTGCTCATAAAAGAGGAATCTCTCATGAAGTTGCTGAAGAATCCAAAGCAATTCAAGCAAGGAAAAGCAGCATTGAGCAGAACTTGTGTTCCAGTGGAAATTATCTTCAGTAGGATACTAACAGCAGTTGGTCAGGTAAAATCCTAAGCCGAAAGATATAGTTCTGATAAGTCTATATAGTTCCTCATAATCAAAGAGGGCATTTTACTTGGAAAACAGCCATTTTAACTTACTGAAATCAAATCCTTTTGTCAACATCTGCTTCTGCTGCTAGAGAAACTCAAGCAGATTGGTTTTTGCTCATCTGCAGATTTTGTTTCCTTCTACTGGTTTTTGTGAAAATGTAATTTGAACAATTTATGTGGAAATCCTCCGATTTGCTTTATTTAGTATTATAGCCAAAGCTGAGACATCTCTGATGGTACCATTACTTTACTACTCTCGTTGATGCTTTTTCTAGGAACTAGAAAGGTGCACACATACTATGCACGTGATTTATTATTATTTTTTATATTTGATTGTTCTATAAGTTGTTTTCTATTTATATTCGATTCAAATGCTTATTAAATGAACAAATAAAAAATAAAAAGTAAATTATCATTTGAAGTTGTAAAATATGTGGGCCTCTAACACAAGTTAAGAACAATATAAGGTAATATATTCTCCCTCTATGAGGTTAGCACTGAGTACGTGACGTATTATATTTTTTATTTCCCTTCATTCCAATGGCCACATTGTTTGTCCTAAACATACTATTTTTATCAATATTTACATTATTGAAACCCCAAATAAAAGATGTTGAAGAAAAATTCTTTTTTTTTAATTTGACTACCACTTGTCTTTCCTTTTAATCTCCGTCATTCCTTATTGTAATTTTCAGATCTCGAATTTGATAGATTATGGTGATAGAATTAGTCTTGTAGTTTCTAATTTTATGTCATTAAGTTGAAGAACTAACAATAAATTTTTTTTGTCCCAAGAAATTGCTATAAAATCGATAGTAGAAGCTTGATCTTGTACAAATAAATAATAATTTACAAATATGAAAATTTTTGCATAGAAAATGTTTAAAATTTTGTTAATAAGGAATAGGCAGAGACATTCACATTTGTTTTAAACTCCAAATTATAAGTACTTCACAAATTATTTTTTACATTGGTTAAACTTTGTGTGTTAATAGCAAAAAGAAAACAAGTATTTCTCCCAAATATAAGAGTAATAAATAATGAAATAAACTATAGAATAAGATATAAACCTATTTATTATTTTCCAACAATGATCACACAATAGATTTATTGCATTATTGAATATTTTGGTACCTTCTTTCTGAATGTTTAGATGTCACCTTATATCATCTTTTGGGAAAACAAGTGTACGTTACAATAGGTCGTAATATTCATAATAATATGTTATTCTATATTTATGACCTCAACGTACATAGATAATAATATCTCATTCTACTGATATATTATGATTGTTTCCTTCAAATAAAATTGCAACAGCTTGATAAACATTTGAAGAAGCATAAATTAATTAGTCTAGTTTCATGTTTTTTAAGAGATGGAGCTAAATATCATTCATTTTAACCTTTTGAATATTTTTGCATATGAATTATCTCCATAAATTTTATAAGTTTTCTCATAATTGTTTCTAATAAATCTAATTATTTTAGTAATTTCTATTCTCAAGCTCATTTCTATTTTTACAAAATACAAGAAGTTACCATGCCTATTTTTGTTTGGAAATTAACTCTGAAAGGTCATGATATACCATCATTTATATTCGAAAAGTATAATTCCATCCTTATAAATATAAGTTTGTATTTAATTTCACATCAAATGAAGTAAAAGTGAATATGTAGTTTAAGACTCAAATATTTTTTGGAAAATTCATAACCTCTTTTGATAGATAAATAAACAACTCATACAATTCATTTGACTTTTAAACCGAAGGAAATTTTTTTTTTTTTTATTGCCACATTGAAATGTGTGAGGTTCTTTTATACCTTATAGACCTTATAGCATCACAATGGATGTGATTAAGTACTTTATTTAATTTATGAGTCTTCGAGCACACAAGATTATAAATTCTCAAATATAATCAAAAATGAGATTAAAATTTGAACTTTTATCTATTGAAAAATGTAAAATCATATTTATTATGAAATTACTAACAATTTGATTGATAAGAAATGGTCTATGCTCTTAGAAGTTATAAGTTGTTAAATACTAACAACTGAATTCTTTATAAATTAGCTCTTTTTCACTCAAACCTATATTGAAAAAGATGATTCAATTAACTCTCTCATTTTCATGGATTATTAAATTTTATCTATATACATCAGTCTCTCTATAGTACTCAGTGATGCATGTTTTAACTTCATCTTATCTCATCTTTGTAGTTAAAATAAATATAATATGATAATATTATTATAAAATTATATCTATATATCTAAAAGTATAAGTGAAATTTCTCTAAATAGCCATATACAAAGATGTTCTAAATTATGTTACAATATTCAATACTAAATCAACTAAACATAAATTGATTCAAGATAAAAATTCATTGATTCATTACCATGTTAAGAAGCCTTTACTAAAAAATGGAACAATGAAAGCCTGTAAATTGAATAATGAATAAAATAAAATATATATTAAAAAACTTAACATTTCAAAGATATGATTTGTATGTATCTTCTACAATATAATGATCAGTGGTAGTCGACTATTGAATTCTTTCATTTTTGGGTGATATTTGAAAAGGTTTTTATTTTTTAATTTAATTTCTATCATTCTCATAAATTAAATTTGTGCTAGTTTTTATTCCATAATTTTGATTTAATTTTTATTTTTATATTTTGTTAATTAGAAAGTTCTTTTTGCTTTTAAAACAATAAATTTCAATTGTTATATTATCCAATGAAGCTAAAACTATGATTCAAATGTTTCAGAACAAATTATAAATTGGTTTCCTCTAAATTTAGATAAATAATTAAAACTTATATTAATTGTTTAATCTTAAATTTTCATGGACGCTTGTTTTTAATCTAAAATTAGAAGAAGAAAAAATACTTTCTCATGAGTTTGATTTATTTATAATAATTCTATTCTTAGTTAAGTCTCTTCTTAGTTAAGCCAAAAATAGAGAAAGATAAATTCTGGTCAATTTTAAATATTTAAATAAAACTGTGAAATAAAAATATTATATTATTTTTTAACTCTTTTTTGTTTAAAAAAGTGTGATAATTATTTATTTAAAAGTGTGTTGGTTTGTAAATCTATAAGAGTAAGATTATGATTTAAGTTAGCTATTAATATAATATATATATATATACCTGAATTGTTAAATAAAATTGTTTGAAATAAATATTTATAATTTATTTATTATTTAATGCTTATTTTTTAACTCTTTTTTGTTAAAAAAAAGTGTGAAAATTATTTCTTTAAAAGTGTGCCGATTTATAAATATGTAAGAGTTAGATTATGATATAAATGAAATTCATTTTTTGAAATAAATATTTATAATTTATCTATTATTTAATATTTAGCGATATAAAAATAGGAATTCTTGACTGTTGGATACTATATATTTAATGGGTATATACTTCACACTTAGAGAGTATATGTTTTGTAGGATATGGATGGAAACATATGGAATAATGTGATAATTTATCCAGTAAAATTTATTTATTAATATTCTATTTTATATATTGATAGAAAATATTTCATTATGTCATACTAATGTTATTATTAAAATTGAATAAATATTTTTTAACCTTAATAGTTTGAATTACACAACTTCAATCCAACAATACATACTCTATTGAAAATTTTCAAATCTTAATTAAATATGATCTAGTTCAAGTCAATTATATAATGAGTGATTTATATTTCAAATATGATCGAATTCAACAATACGCTAACAATTTATACTTCAACAATGCTTATCATATGCTTAGTTACGTCAAAAATTGGTCTTGACAAAGTCTTCCTCATTCTTTCACACCCTAAATAAAAAATTTAGTTTGATCCTTCAAAAGGTTATTTGATACAAATAAATTATATATATATATATATATTTCTATCCAATTGCCTTTTAAAAATAATTATTGAAAGTTAGTAGTGCCACATTATTATTTTAATTAAAAAATAACTTATTTAAAAAGACTATTTAAAGAAATAAATTTTTAGTTGATTCTTTATTACAGCTTCAAACATAGCTATCAATTATATATTCATTTTTCTTTTGACCCACTTTTTATCTTTTAACTTAAATAAATAAAGTTAAGATTTTTTTTTTTTTTATTTATGATACAACATCAAAGCACCTTGTGTTATTAACTAGTTTCCAAGAAAATAAAATATGCACACTATTTTACTTGTGTGCATATTTTATTTAACAATTAGCCAAAAAATATTTCAAATATATATATATATATATATATACATACACAAATAAATGAAAAGATAAAAAAAATTAAATAAATTTATACTTTTTCATTATCTTATTAACCATAATATTGCATATGAGTTTGAGATCTATTTTGATACATAATAAATATTTTTTTCTTTTTATTTTTGAGGAAGAATCCATATTTGTAGGAATGCATTTATGAAATATCATTCTTTTTCCTCATCAATTAAATATGTGATTGTAAGACTCAATCTTTTCTTGTTCATTGTCATACTAAATTTACTATTACATTTGAATTGAACACATATTTTGATATATAAAATTATTTCTTCTCTTATTTTTTAGGTAGAGCACAAAAAGAATATATGTACAAATGTATTTATGAAGTGTCATTTTTTCCTCATCAAATGAATTTTTCTTAATTATTTTCAGTCCAACTATTTTTTTCTGTGAGACTGATTAAAATAAATTTAATTTAGTCATAGTTTACCATACAACCATATGTACCGAGTGTGATAGTAATCTCATTAGATGGTGATATAATTTAATCGCTTAATTTTAATTTAATTGTTATTTTTCTTCACTCCAGTTAAATATGTTAGTAGAAGGATAAATTTCAATATATGTAATTATATTTGCTAAGTAGGAAATTTTCATTTGATTTATTTTAATATAATCATTATTTTCTATATGTCTAATAAAATATGCACTTAATTTGGAATAAATTTAACAAATACAAAATATATACATTTGATATATATATATATATATATATATACATTTGTTAAGTTGAAAAACTTAGTTTCATTAATTATAGTCATTACTTTCTGGGAGTTTTATTAAAAATAAATCTAATTTGGTTGTAATTACCATTAAACTATGTGTATTAAACATGACAATTTCAATATGTAATTAATTAGCTAAGTAAAAAATTTATTTAGTTAATTTTAATGCAATCATTATTTTGTATAATTCTAATTAAAATATAATATTGTAACAAATGTAATAAATACAATTGATATGGAATAACCCAGTAGGCCTAACATCAAATGACAGCCCAGAAGGCCCAATGGTAAATATGTTTGGTCGATCTGTATCGACCTCACCTGGCAGCATCTGCGGTTGACCTATATCGACCTCAGGACCACTTCAGAAGTTTGAATATTCGAGTCTGGTCGACATGTATCAACCTCAAGACCCACTCTGGCGTTAACCTGGATCCCTACCATGTTTATTAGTCTGACAGGCTGCATGCCCCGCATTAATGACACGTGACGACCAGCACAATTGCTGCCACCAACTCTGACAGCTTTGACAACCCCGCCAACAACTTTGGTAGAGACGCACCTCCATTGGCATTCTTTATCCGGAAAAATAGTAGATTTAGCCACCTGGCACAGTACCGGGATCTGAACATGAAATGACCCGCAACCCCCTAGCAAAGCAAAGGCCAGGACACCTGATAAGGGTACTTAAGTCAAATCACGCCTACAGAAAGCTATAAATACTCCAGGCCCAACCACGTTCAAGGTAATGTCACATACACTACAAGCTTTACATTCTCTATACTCTGTTCAATCTCCCCATCTCGATCAGAACTAACTTGAGTATCGGAGTACCTTCCTCGGCTAGTTTAACGTGTGTTGTGGTTGTAGATCTCAAGCCCAAAGCTATATACAATCCTGATTATTCGACCTCCCTGGTCGAATCACCAGTAGCACAACCCTCATTTCTTCTATACGCAGTTTTCAACAGCATCATTTGGCGCCATCTATGGGAACCTTTAAGAATGCAGCGAGAAAATGGTGAACACATGCAGTGTAGCATCTAGAAGGGAAGAGAATTGGAGGTCCACTTCTCCGCCTCTCCCTAACCCCCAACAAGATACAAACCCTCCGGGCGCCAGCGACCCCCAGGAGCAGGTAGTGACGCTCAACATGCCCCAGTTAATGCAACTGATAAGTGAGCAAATTTCTACTCAGATATCAGCCCAATTATCTACCGTTCTGAACAGGCACACCACAGTGCCCGCTGTCACCGCCAGTGCAACTCCACAGCCACCTCCGCCGGAGAATAGTCCCTCCCACCGAGAGGCCAGGCAGCCACCTGCCAGGCGCGAAGTTAGTTCCAGACACTCGCGAATAGAAAAGAGGCGTCCAGAAGCGCAGGAGGAGGTGGCAGACTAAGCGGATCATGCCAGACCTAATCGAGCCATGCAACGTGATACGGTCAAACGCTCCAAGCATGACTATCGCGAAGAGAGAGGAGAATCTGTAGAGTTGGCGCATCGGCCTAGTCAAGCCCTGCAGTGAGATAGAGTCAAGCATCTCAAATCAAGTTTTGATCGGAACGCCACCTAGGCGGATCAGGACGAGTGGGAGAAAGTATCCCACTAGGTCCAACAGCTGAACAGACATCTCGATGAGATCTCAAGGAGAAATACCGATAGAGCACCAAACTTGGATGCTCCTCAAAGGTCTTGTTAGGAGAGAGGGTCCTCATTTGTTTAGAAAATCATCGACGAGCACATCGCCGTAGACGCCAAAGTCCCTATCGGTCTCCCGAGGTATGATAGCTCCACCAACCCCAACGAGCATCTTATGCAGTTTGAGCACATGATGCAGCTGCATGGTCATAATGAATTTATTCATGCCAAGATACTGGTGACCACCTTCCAAGGCATCGCACTAGACTGGTTCATGAAGCTGGAATCGTCAACAATCTACTCCTATGACCAGCTGTGTGATAAATTCTTGTACCGATTTGCCAGTAGGAGAAAGGCCAAGCTCCCCATACCCACCTCCATATCGTCAAGCAGAACGAGGGGGAATCCCTTTGAGATTTCTTTACCAGATTTAATACGGAGGTCCTAAAGATTGATAATCCTAGGATTGAGTTCTTGATAGACATATTGTTCCTAGGGCTCAGGCATATAGAATGCGCCAATGCTCTAGTGCGAGAACGACCTGGGTCAATAGAGGAGCTGCTCGACCTGGCAGAAAGATACATAACCTAAGAGAAAATGAACAAGCTAAAGTTCGGATCCTCCGAGGTCAAAAAAAAAAGGAGAGAGTGACCAGAAACACAGAGAACGAGGTCAATCTCTGATCAAATGCTTCCATGACTATACGCAATTGAATATCCCAAGGAATGAGGTCATATACGCTATCCAGCATGATAACCTCCTCAAAAAGCCCAAAAAATTGACAGAGACTGAAGCAATAAAGAAATCAAAGAAATACTGCTACTTCCACAAATAGAAGGGACATGACACCGATGAGTGCTTCAATCTCCAGGATGAGAACAAGATGTTGATCAGGCAAGGTCACCTCAAAAAATACATAGCCATGGAGGCCTAGACTGAAGGGGGAAAAGCCGACCAGACTCCCCATAGAGAAAGGTCAGTTAGCCCTATGAGAGAAGACAAAGGAAAAAAGCTCGCCCAGGATGATCATCTACCCATCAGAGGGGTCATTGATATGATTGCAGGAGATCCCACTGGGGGGGACTCTAAGTCCGCTCAGAGGCAGACACAGAGAAGGCTTGAGTCCAATAAAGCTTCGCCTGTGAAGATGACTTTCCACCTCTCTACGAGCGTAGAGCTCATCTCATTTACTAATGCCGACCTAGCCCATCTTGAGGGCAAAAATGTTGATCACAAGATAGATTGCTCGATGGTTGTTTTCGTGGAGATTGTGAACTTTGAGGTGTGAAAAGTCCTGATCAACAATGGCAGCTCAGCAAATGTCATCTTCTTATTTACTCTAAAGAGGATGAACTTAGGCAAGTTGAAATTTCAGCCTATGCGCAGGCCGCTAGTCAAATTTGGGGGGTCGGAGATCATACCGGAGGGGTCGATCGACTTGTCCACATCTTTTGGGGAGGCTCATCAAAAGAGAACGTTAATGCTAAATTACCTTGCAGTCAAAACCCCATTTGCCTATAATGTCATCATTGGCCGACCCGCCCTCAATGATTTTAGTGCCATCATGTCTACTTATCATTTGAAAGTCAAATTTCCAACCCCATCCGGCACAGGTGAACTCTTGTGCAATCTGAAGGAGGCATGGAGATTTTACAACTTCTCAGTCGAGCCATCCGAGTAGAAAATTCAACCACAGCTGAAGACTTCAGGGGATGCCTCTATAGTGGAACCTGAAGAGTCCCAAGTCAGCAAAAAGAAAAACCTGGAGGACACTCGAGTGAAGCCTGTTGGAGAATTCAAAACTATTGAGCACGAAGAGGGCAACCTCGAAAAGACCACCCGCATTGGGACAGACTTAAAGCCCCACTTGGAATGTCTCATGATCGATTTCTTGAGGAGAAATATCGACGTCCTTGCGTGGAAGGTATCCGACCTGCAAGGGATCGACCCCAATGTCATTGTGCACCGCCTCAACATTGATCCCTCATACAAGCTGGTCAAGTAGAAGACAAGGATGTTCAACGCCGTGAGGACACAAGTCATCAAGGAGGAGATTAGAAAACTCTTAGATGCAGGATATATTATAGAGATCCAGTATCTCTCCTAGCGTTTTAATGTTGTTTTAGTCCCAAAAACTGAGGGACAGTGGCGGATGTGTAATGATTTTACTGATTTGAATAAAGCATGCCCTAAAGATCCTTACCCCCTGCCTCAAATAGATTTACTAGTTGATTCAACTGCTGGGTTTGAATTGTTGAGTATAATAGATACATTCCAAGGCTATCATCAAATATTCATGGCACCCGAGAATAGGGATAAAATATCTTTTATTGTTCATAACGGTGCCTATTGCTTTCTTGTCATGCCGTTCAGTTTGAAAAATACCGGGGCAACTTATCAGCGATTAGTAAACTTTATGTTCAAAGA
>JACGDI010005569.1:113081-160189 GCA_014898725.1 Jacaranda copaia
GGAGCTGCAGCAACAGCAGCATGAGGTATAGATGGGTTAGCAGTAGACATCCAACCTGCAATAGCACTGGGAGGAGGGGAAACAACTGGCTGGAAAGGCTGCAAAAAGATGAAAAAAGGAAAAATGAGATGCCAATGTACCTCAGTTTGCATTCAAAGGCAACTAGCCTACTTACACCATGGCCTCCAAGAGGGGGAAAAACACCAGGTTTAGGAACAGGTCCAGCAAGAGGAGCATTGATAGGAGGTGGAGCACGTGTGCCATTACTCGAAGCACAAGTATGATCAGTGAAGAGTGTTTTGATATCAGGGTTTGGTCGTGGATTCTTGCAAAGCTGGTGCTGCCAGTTAAGGCTGCAAAACCCATCAATCAGAACATGACAAAAATCATTATGTGGACATTAACCATTGCAAAAGTTCTAAAAAGGATAACATGGTAATGAAACCTAGTATCAAAAACAAGCATATAAACACACCTGAACACCAGTAAAGAGACAATTAGCAGACAAAACCAAATTACATATGTCGACATTAAACTGTTGGCATATACCTTTGGTTGATGAGTGTCCTTAATCTTGAAGCCTTAAAAGCAGGAAATGTGAGCTTGTCACGAAACAATGGATTTGCCTCTATAAGTTTTTTAAGTTCAACCAGCATAATGTTCCGTGCTGACTTTGTGTCCCCATACTTGGAGAGCTGCTCATTTTGCCTATAAATATTCACCATAGCATCAAAAAAATGTAAAGAGACCAAGAACTGTATCATTACTAATATACTAGGGTGTTACCTAAAATTGTCAAGAGTCAATAGCTGGGTTATCTCTTTAAAAAGATCCTCATTAAAAGAGGCGAACACCTTGAGATCTTTAACAAGAATCTCAACAGCTTTTGCTCGATCTTGTCTGAAAGTAACAAACAGTAGACAGCACAACTATCAAAAACATGCATAGATATCAAAATTGTTATGAGATGAATTCAAAACACAGCATACCTGTCAAGAGCTTCAAGATATTTCTGCTTTCTAATCTCAAAGAAAATTTTCATAGAGTAGCGGTTGTCCTCAACCTTAGTAAATCCACTTAAATAACGCTCAACTTCCTCCCATTCACCAGCTTGGACTTGATCCTCAAAGTACTTCATATTGAAGAAAAAGCCAGATTCTTGCTCCAACCTAAATGAATAGTACATACAATTCCAACATAATAAAGAGAAACAAAGAAACAATTAACATGTTGACAAGCCATTAGGAATTACAATAGCCAATGGCTAAAGCAACAATTTCTTTCATATTTTCTCTTTGCAAGGGATTGCTTGTTTATCCATGGGAACACAAAAAAATTTGACGTATCTTTAGAGAAATACTATATCATCCAAAGGAATTGGATGTTTTGGGTCATGTTCTAAATTTAACAACCATCAACCCAACCCCCAACCCCCAAGAACCAAACACCAAATGAAAATAAATAAATAAAGCAAACACAGATATCCTCTGAAGCTTATTTTCATCAAAATTCTATTTATATATTGAATCTTAGTAAATGAAATATAAATCTCACTACATGAAATGCAAAAATTAGAGCCTTCTTTCCTCTGTATTTACTGCATTATATAGGGTGTATGATTAATCATGAGTTAAAAGAAATTAGCAAATGCAAACTAGGGCATAAAAAATACAAAAAAACTAGGGCATAAGAAGTGCAAAGCAACTTACTTATGTACTGTCTCCTTGAACTTCTCCTCATCCAAGAACTGCAGTATTAAGAAAACCAGTTCTCGACTCAAGGACGACATAGTGACGCCTCCCGGTACCCCCAACCACTCCAGTGCAAATCTCCACTAGTAACCAAATTAAAATTACAGGGGAAAAAAACAAAAGAAAAAGAGAGAAAACCTAAAGCACCTCGTCAATTCTACAAACTTTCAGACAAAGAACACAATCTTTGTTCTCGATGAAACAAAACATTCTCTCTAAACCGAGAGAACTTTTTCCACAAATTACAACATTCAATTCACTAACAACAACATATATATAAGAACAAATCTAAAGGCAGAAAAATCCCAATTCTAAAATCAAAAGCACTATAATGCGCATAAATATTTCCTCAACATTTCAACTTCACAAAATAACAAAAACCCATATCTTTTCAAGCAAAAAACCCCTTCAAACTATGAAATGACGACTTCTAGTTCCAAACAAAACAAGCCTCCATAATTCAATCTCAAAAACCCAGCACCGTACCACAAAAGCCCTCCTCTTTTTCTTCGCCCTACAATTCAAAACCCACAAAAATAAGAACAACACTGTACTGTTTCTAGATCTGAGGGACACATTCTTGGTGAAACATAAAAGAACGGCTCACTTGTAAAAACCCAGAAATTAGCAATGCACAAAAGCTAGGGTTTTCTGGGGAAGACAGAAGAAAAGCCCCCTTTTCTTTTCACTTTCCTTTTTCTTTTTCTCTGTTGTTAGACACTTACACTACCCACGCTTCCGTCACTCTGTACTTTTTCCCTCTTTCTCTCTCTACACTAATATGTCTTGTTTTTTGGATGTAAAAATGAAAATTCTAACTTATCTCTCCCTCTCTCTAAAACAGTAACCGCTTGTTATATATAGTGGGACGAATTAATGGGCCAGTCCCACAGTCCATGGTAGAGAATGGGAAAGATGATTAAGATTTTTGTCTGCTCTGCTTTACATGTGACTTTGATGGGTTTAAGGTTAATTTTTGTTAGAACGACTGGTCTGACTTTAATTTTTTTTTATATTTTCATTTATTAGTGATGCTGAATTGCTGATTGCGATGACTTAGAATGGAGAGAAGAAAAAGTCTAACTTAAATTAGGTATGATTCGACACTTCAAGACACATGATAAAATTAAATTTATTTGGATTATTGTTGTTGTTATCATTTAATTTTAAATATAAATAAAAAAATATGAATTATGGGACACGAAATTAATTTCCCCGTGATGTCACAAAACCAAAGAACAAGGCTATGTTATTTTATATTTTGGCCATTTTATTAAAAAAAAAATTAGAAAAATTAGTTTTTTTAAGAAAATTTGAAAAATGTGCCAAGTGTTTTTTTAAGTTGATCATCAATATTAAGATTAACAATCTCTTGTTTTAAGGAATTAATATGATTATTTTTAGCTTTTATTAATTCTTCAATTTTATTAAGAACTCAAGAATTATGTTCAGTTATAAACTGAAAATGTAAATCTTTACTATCAAAAGTACCTATAAATCCATTTTGATCAACATTTTTAAGAGGAAAGATTTTCTTTAAGAAAGGAGTTTCAAGTATAATTTGGTTAGAAATATTTTTAACTAATAAAAAACTTAGAGGAATACAAGTTTTATTCTTGCATACACAAGCTTTTGACAATTTAAAAATAATATCTAATTTTTCACCACTAGCAAAATGCAAAATATGAGAAGTTTTTCCAAAATACCTAGTATGTATAAGACCTTTTTGAATACAATTAAGATCAGCAACTATCAACTAAATCATCCAATTCTTTTGAAAATTTATTATCAATTAAAGATTAATTTTAATTAACCATTTCTAGGAAGTAGCCATTTCTAATTTAGAAAGAAAATCATCAGATTGTAAATTATTAGAAATATCAAGAAAACTGTCGAACAAATTATCAATTCTAAGTATAACCTACTTACCATGAGAAATTTCTAACTTTCTCATTCTTTCTTCAAGAAATATATTATTCTTTTTAATTTTTATAATTTTATTTTTTAAATTATTAACTTCCTATTTTAAATCATCAACAGAAGTATGGCCACTCTTCTTATTTCTATTATCTAACATTTTGTAAACTTCAGACATCGAATAAGGTTCATTATCTTTATCAAAAACAAACTCATTAGTAGGTTTATTAGAAGAAGAAGAAGGCATATTATCAAATTGATCCACAATTTTTTATTTTAAAATTGGATCTTTAATCATTTTGAGAAACTCAAAAATGGTGTTATTATCAATAACATTTAAATCAAATTCTTTAACTGAGATATAAGTTTATGCAAATCATTATTATCAGATTTAT
Source organism: Jacaranda copaia (assembly GCA_014898725.1). Taxonomy (NCBI): domain Eukaryota; kingdom Viridiplantae; phylum Streptophyta; class Magnoliopsida; order Lamiales; family Bignoniaceae; genus Jacaranda; species Jacaranda copaia. Next base: position 117,145 of record JACGDI010005569.1, read on the forward strand.
CAGAAACACTATTAACACAAGAATCACCATTCTTACATAGCTAACACTCAGATTCAGAACTATTACCAAAACATTCATCAAAAGAATCAATAATAGAAGAGAAACCATCACTTTCACTATCAGAGGATTTAAACATGAGCTTAAAAAGTACATCTTTGATTTTAGCATCAATACCAAGATTATTAATCTTAGAATGCATTTTACATTTACCAACATAATGATCAATTTTACCACATTTCCAACAAGCACCATATTTTTTAAATTTTTTATAAATTTTTCTATTAGACCTTTTATTATCTTTCATTTTCGCTTTTTCTTTTTCCCTCATCTTTTTATGGGATTTTTTCCTATATTTTTTATTTTTATAAAAATTACCTTTATCTTGTTGACCTTTAGTATTACTAATAGTTTAGGATTTTTCACTCCAAATTGTCCATAGAATTGACCTAATTGTTTTCGTTTAGTTATCTTATGACGTTTAATTTGTTGGTTTAATTTAATTTCATTACATAAATTTAAACCTTCTTGGATACAAGTCCCTATTAGCTTACCATAAGTAAATTTATTATAATCAATATTAACCTCATTTTGCCTAAGTGTTTTTCTAACTCTTTCAGCAAACAATGAAGGCAAACCATCAATAAATTTTGATTTCCAATTAGCACTATTGGACTCACGAAGTTCCAAAACTGCAGAAATAAAGGTATCTTTATACCACCTAAAAGAAGTAAGACTCTGACACTTCAAACCATGTAATCGGGTTCTAATGTGTTCAAATTATTAGTTCATTTACCAGTAAAATGTTCTATAATAGTAACAATCAAAGTATAGACAGCGTTTTTAACAGTATTACCAACGCTTTTACCTTCCTGCTCTTGTTTAATCGTACTAAGAATTTCTTCTTTATTAGTCTGGATTAAATAATTATCCCACCAACCTTTAAGTTGACCAGTAAAACTAGCAATTATTATTTTAGCAACAATTTTATCAGAATTGCCATTATTCTTACAAATAGTAGAATACATCAACAGACGATGCACTAAATTATAAATATGTCGTTCGATAAAACCATCCAAATTTCATTCATAAATATGTTTACCAAAATAAGAATTATTAAGAACTAAATCCTGGTCTTCATGCAATACATCTTGGGGAAAAGGGCGAGGATAATAATAAGTACGCATGGTAGGACAATCAACATACTTTTGGAGCTTATTAATTTCAACATTAATAGCATACTGGTAAGATTCATCATCAATCTTATCAAGAGTATAAATTCTAAATTTAGCAAAATTTTTTGTTATTAACTTTTCAAGTTCAGACATATTTCGTAACCTAAAATTATCAATTTTAGGAGATGGTTGTATACTGGGCATAGCAATAGACTTAGGAGAAGGAGATATAACAACCTTTTCAAATCTTTCTTCCAAATCACTTATTAATTTATTAGTTCTATGAATATTATTCATAATAGTAGTAAGTCTTTGATCAAAAGAAATCAGACTCTCACCAAGAACATTTAAATATAAATTAGCATAATTTTGCTATTGCATAAAAGATTAATTTCTCTAGATGTGACGGGCATATAGTCACTAACCATCAATTTATTAAATGCAGAAAAATAAAAACTTTTATTTCCTTCCACATAAAAAGTTTTTTGTGGGGAAAAAATAGATTTCTGTTTGTGACCACTTTCAACAATATAAGTACGTTCCAAAACCGAAAGGTAAGGATCAATATAAGTAACCACAAACCAAGGAACAAAAGGGACTAATTGATTTTTTTTAGTCACAAATTTAAAAAATTCATTTTGAAAATTAGTTTGTTGTTTTTTAGTAAAATTACCAAAAGCCCAATCACGAAACAATTTCCATCTATCTTTATTAAACTCAAGTTTTATCAAATTCCTATCACTAGATCTGGGACTAAAATCATATTTTGTTTTAATCATTCGAAACAACAAATTAAATACGAGCATTTCTCACAGAAAAATTCATATCAGATTTAGTTGGCTCAATTGTGTCATCACTATTATTATCATGCATATTAACACCATGAACAACATTAGAAGGATTAATTTTTAATCTATTAAATCTAGTGTCAAGATTATTATCTTTTCTATTATTGAAAACTGGTTCTCTAATTTGAGAAGTTGAAGTGTGTGATAAACTAGGGCTATCAACAGTATAATCTATCGGATCAAGAAAAGAAAATGAAGATCTAGTAAATCTAGAAGATTTTAACAACTTATTAGTGTTTGATCTAAATTGAATCGAAACATCTCCATCTACAGTTTGAATTATTTGATTAACCTCTGTTTGTATAACTGGTTTGACAGGAATAGCTTTTTCCATTAGCAAATTATCAGGAAATTTCACCTCTTCCTATTTTATAGGTTTTCGAGTAGTGATGTGAGATTTACAAAAATTTGTTTCAATTAAAATAGTTTCATTATTATTTTTATTAATCTTAGAATGCATTTTACATTTTATATAATTAGACTCAATAAAGATTCATCAAATTAAAAAAATAAATAATATTATATTATATGAAATTACATCATCTTAAATTATTTATTAAAAATGTAATATTTAACTATACATAAACTATGACACATAATTAATATATAAATAATAATTTATTTAAATAAATTAATTTAATTAATTTAATAAGTTATTTAATTACTTTAACTTATTATTTAATTAATACATTATTTAGTAAATATATACTTAGTAATAATCAAATAATTTTACATAAATTTAATTTTTTCTCTCAGCAATTACTTTAAGCATATCAATGTTAATTTATTAAACTTAATAGATTATTAAATAAATATCACCCTATAATCAAATTTTTTATTGTAATTTTAAATAATTGTGAAGATTGATATTTAATGAAGAATATTTTTTGAAGAGGATTAATTTATTTATTATATCAAATTAAAACATCTTAAGTTATTTATTAAATGAATAACTATAATATTTCATTAGTACATTAAATATTAAATACAACCAATACATTATTTAATTAATAAGTAAATTTAATTAATATAAAATGTTATTCTATAAATGAATTATTTAGTAATAACATAAATAATATTTAATTAAATTTAATTTATTTTTTTCAATAATTAGTTTAATTAAATTTGTAAGCAGAAGTTTTATAAATTTTTAATTAGTAAAATTTTAATATTTTATATATATATAAATATATACATACATATGGATATACGAAATGAGAGAATGAAAAATAAATGAGTGATGTGATAAGTAGAGTGGGAAAATGAGGGATAGGTATAGAGTTTTTTGGGTGAATTGAGAGGTATTTTTTAAAGATAAAATTTGAATATTTGTGAAAAAATTTAAAGAATGTACCTTCATTCTGAATTTTTTTTTGGGTTTGAAATTTTTTTTGAAAAAATATAAAAGAACATAGTGCAAGGGTTTTGTGAATTCCATTTCCTCGCACAATTGAAATGATATTGGTAGTTTTAGTACATTCCAGATGCATGTTAAATTTTGTTCAATATAAATGAATAAATAAATTTACTTAATTTTGATATATAATATTATAATTTGATAATTTCAATGTATTTATTTAAATCTTTAGAGTATATTTACAAATGTGTGAAAAATAAAATAATATAAAAATGGTAACTTTTGAAAGAGAAGAAAAATAAACTTATATTGTCATTATCTTCGAGGTATTGAAAAATATATCAGGTTAGTTATATAGTATGAAATAAATAAATATACATATATATTGTTTACTTTTTTATATAGTACTACCATTTTGTTAACAATTTTAATGTTTTTTTTTTTCATTTTTATAAGAAGAATGTTGTGATGAACTAAAATAATTGAAAAATAAAAGGATAAAATCTGAATTGTATCTTATCATTATCTTTTAAAATGAGAATAGTTTTGCCAGTGAATTGTAAATTATACCAAATTGGTTGTAAATGTCCTAACACTTAATAAATGGTATAGAAAATAGAGATTTATATTGCAAAAGAATTGAAAATGCTTGTTAAGTTGCATGAAATGCTAGGAAAATCTCTTATTGATTTAAACTATATATAAATTGCTTGTATTTGAATGTGTAAACTTTACTTCACTATTGTCACCAAAGTAACATCACAAAATAGGTGTATTTTCAACATCAATAAACGTGCAATGGTGTTTCGATAGTAATATCTATGTAGTGATTTATCAGTTCAAAATATCACAATGAGCTATTTATATAATTTTATTTATAGAGCTAACAAAACTTCATATTTTTTATGTTGATGGCAATTTGTAAGTGACCAAAGTACTTATTTTAAAAGATGAAATTAATATAATATTACCTACGGAGAGAGCAACATGTTATTCAGAATAATAATAACAACAGCGCTAGAATCAAATTACAAATTGTTTTTGGAATTCACTTTTTTAACAATTCCTCAAACAAAACAAATTAACTATATCATATACTGTTCACACAATAAATATGATTTATTGTTCATAATAGTAAATTGGTCGAGTAACAAGGATTGCATTTATAAATTGATCAACTTATAACAATATATTCCTTTTATATATATATATATATATATTTATATTTATGCACGTATGCTCAAAAGCTCACTATGTTCAAACTCTTCCCTTGTATAACAATATATTTCAAGAATACTAAATTTATAGTAATTTTGCCAAATATAGACGTTATTGATAAAAAAAATCATTCATCTTTCATGTGAGGTACCTGTCCTATTGGTGTGTGTGTGCGTATTTATATTTCTTTTCACAAAATTGTACCATATGTTATAGGTACAATCCTAATTGGACGCCAATGTTGTTTTGCATAAATAAAATTATTTGATGATGTCCAAACAATCTCCATACATGAAAGACCCAATTCTGCAATGTATTGTCTCTTTAGCATGTGAGTGGATGGATTTTTCCTTATTAAAAATATGCAAATGAATGTGCCTTAAAACTCTCAATTCATTCATTATGAAATAAATCTAATATCATTTTGTACAAACTACAAACAAAAAAAACAACATAATTATTTCATATTTATCGTTGATTGGTCAATCCGTCCGTAGCATTGTCCTTATACTTATTTTAAGAGGGTTCCCCAATATTGTCTTCACACACATGTGATTAAAAATTTAATAGATTATAAAAAAATGAATGCTTAAATAAAAAAATCTACTTAATATTATAATATACATATACCTTTAACAAGTATACATTCTCAACATTCTTTATTCACCCGAAATTTCAATATGGCCTCAACTTATGATGCGCTAAAATCCAACATTTATTTTTTCTATGGGCCCTCCATATTAGAATAAATAGAGTTTTTCAGGAAAAAAAAAAAAAAACTGCTACAAAATTACTTTTCACATGAGTCATAAAAAGTAAAATATTAACAAACCAATTAAGTTCCACACTCACTATATGCTTGAACATAATTTAAACAAAATTTTCATAGCTAAATTTCCCTCGTCCATGATTTCTTATTTAGAGTAGCATTTGGGAAACATAATGATACGAGATAGCCCAACAGACTCAGTCTAATAAGTTATCGACTCCAAATAATGCTTCTAGACCCACTTAGCATTTGAAGCTCAACTATGCTTCCAAACCCAACTGGGTTGAGTCATTCGTCCACAACCGTCAAGTCGAATAGATAGTTCTCGACCTTACCCGACGAGAGGCTACAAGCAGCCTAGTGCATTTAGCTATCTCTCTGGTCAACCACTTTGTATGGTTGATCACCATCGATCAAAATGCTTACTCTAGCGCCGAATCGTATCCCTGTCACATTCAATGCTCTGACAGTCAGTGTGCCTCTACATTAATGACACATGCCATTCAAGTGCCACCTCTACCACCAACTCTATCAGGAGGCACGCCCCCTGAGTACTATTCTCCCAAGAAAAGCATGAGATGATACCATCTAAAATTGTATAGAGTTAGGAAATGACCTACAACTCCTAAGCAAAGATAAAAACCTTCTACAGTTGATAAGGGCATCTTAGACATATCATCTACTTGGAAAAGGCTATATATACTCTATTGCTAGCCACCCTCTAGGTATGCCATTTTCACTATATGCTCGTACTCTATTGTTTGATTCTCTTACTTGACCATAACTAATTTGAGCTTCAGAATGCCTTAGCTTGAGGCACCTCGGCTAGTTTAATGTTTGCTAGTGATTACAAATCTTAGCCCAAGAAAATATCATTATTAGATCATTCAATCTCCCTGGTTAGCTAAAATGCTACCTAATTCAGTGAAACAGCTTCCAACTCTAGCATTTTGGAGCAGAGGCAGAGGTTAAAAAATTACAGCCGTCATTCAAAAAATTCACTCTCAGTTAGGTACCTCGATCTGAGAACAAGCATACAGATGCCTTGTCCAAATTTGCTAGCTCGACCAGAGGTACAAGAGACAGGACAATAACTTGTTTGGTTGCTGACAGATCATCAATGGGCCACCTTGAAAAGAATTTGGTAGGGAGCATCGAGGAGACAGATCCCTCATGGCAAGACCCAATAAAGCTACTTGAGTTGTGGCACAATCCTTAAAGATAAAAATGAGGTGCAATGCCTTCAAGGACAAGCTGCCAAGTTTGCACTCGACGAACATGGCCAGCTCTATAAGAGTTCAATTTTCTAACTGCCCCTAAAGTGTCTGGATCCTGACTAGGCTCATGAGGTCTTACAGGATATCCATGCAGGCATGTGCAGGAACCATTCAAGAGGAAGATCCCTTGCTCACAAAATCATCAGGTATAGATACTTTTGGCCCACTTTACTAAAACATGCTTTTGATTTTGCTCGAAAGTGTCCATCACGCCAAGTCTACTTGAACCTCCCACATCAACCGGCTGCACCTATGGTCAATGTTTAGATCTCTTAGGCATTCAACCAGTAGGGGATCGATATTCTGGGTTAATTGACAAAAATGATGGGTCAGCGAAAGTTCATAATTGTAGCATTCGAGTATTTCACCAAGTGGGTTGAGTCCGAAGCTATCCCAAAAATAACCAATGCATCCATCAAAAGTTTCATCTAGAAAAATATTATTTGCCATTTTGATCTACCTAAGATCCTCATTTCAGAAAATGAGACACAATTTTAGAGCAAAAACACCCTCAATTGAATGGCCAGACAGAGGTAATGAATAGAACAATCCTCGACTACTTGAAAGCTAGGATACAAGGGACAAGGTCAAGCTGGGCAGATGATCTTCCTAGGGTGTTATAGAAGTATAGAACCACCCCTTATACAGCCATGGGTCATAGCCTTTACAGTATGGTATACGGTTCTGAAGCAATCATCCCCTCTGAACTTATACAACACACAGCTCGAGTGATCTACTTAACCCAATCAAAAATGCCTCAAAAAAGAAACTCAACCTGGAGACCATTGACGAGTGAAGATAAAAAGCCTACAACACTATGCAACACTATAGATCAAAGATGATAGAAAACTACAATAAATGGGTCAGGCCACACTATTTTAAAGTTAGAGACCTTGTTCTTAAGAAGATGGAAGTATCCAAGAATGTTGGTAAACTTGACCCAAAATGGGAAGGACCTTATACTGTCATAAAGTTAACAAAGCACAACGCCTATCAACTTGCCAATGTTAATGGGGACGAGCTCCCTTACCTATGGAATGCAATCAACTTGAAGAAATTCTATGTATAAGAACGCATTGTAATCATCTTTGTATTCTGTGATATTAATGAAGTTTAGCAACATTACTATCATTCACTCGTGCTGTTACAGCCACGAATACTCCCATTTACTTCGTATAACTCAAAATTTCAAGCCAACTCCGTAGTCGACCCAAGAAGCAGTTTGAACTTGAAGAACCAAGGCTTCTAAGCCAAAGTTTAAGGTCTACCCCACAGTCGACCCAAAATAGTCCCACGTTGCCAAACTAGGGCCTTTAAGCCAAAGTTTCAAGTCGACCTAAAAGAGGTTTAGCGCCACCAATTCAAGGCTTTTCAACCTAAATTATATGGTTGATCTCGTAGTTGACCTAAAAGCAGCTTCATGCTACCAATTCAAGGCTTTTCAGCCTAACTATGTAGTCGACCCCATAGTCAACCCAACAAGCAGTTTCATGCTGCCAAATTATGGCTTCTTAAACTCAATCGTGCAGTCGACCCTGCAGTTGATCAGCAAATCAGCTCCTCAATCAAAGTAACAAAACTCGACTATAAAGTTGCAAGAAATTTTAAAATAGAACATCAAATGTATTTTGATAAGATCGTGCATATCTCTGCAATAGTAATCCCAATTGATGATAAAGTTGTTATAGATTTTCTTATTAATTAATTTGGTTATCAACCACACATTTCCAACTAGACAGTTGCATTCAACAAGAAAATTGTAAAATTGTTTACTGCACGTTGAGCAGAATAATATCAATATTTCATTAAGTGAAATATTCATTACAATTGAAGGACAGTCTTTATTGACAAAAAAAAAAAAAAAATAGGAGTTTCAGCTTTGGCTTGATCTAGCCCCCTCCGCTCAACATACTTGGGCATCCTGGTCAAGTTCAGGCATCACTGATGCAAAGGAAAGAACTGCTTGTGCTGGCTGTGAGGACCCTGCTACGTTGCCCAAAAAGTCAGTTAAGTCAACACGTACTAGCTAACATTAACCTATCCATCCCTGATTTGGAAGGCAAAGTCGTCAGCAAAGGTGAACTCTCTTGCTAAATCAGCAAGCCTACTCTTGACCTGAGCCTACTTTTACTGAGCGGCCATCATAGGCTCGATTGAAGTGTTACTCATAGTGTCCCTTTTCGTGCCTTCCTTAATTGCGTTCTCTTCAGATTCATTATAATACTGTAGTGTCTCATCCAAAATCGAGCTTATTTTATCTTTGTCCTCAGCTAGAAAGGTATAGCCCTAGTGTTTGAGCTGCTTGACTGCCTTCTTGAATGGTATGCAGGCGTATCGATCGAGAAGACCACACTCGCATCTTGGAAAGTCGAGTTGAGCATAAATTGCTCTACTATCTCCCTTCATATCAAAGAGAGCTGCTAAGAGAACACTGCTCGAGCCTCCTCAAGCGCAGCAGTATGGCTGGCTGATCGACTAGAAGTGTAGTTCATTTACATGTCCTGCTGAGCCTTTTTCAGCATCAAATCCATTTGGTTCCTCTCTTCTACGGCCTTGACCAGCATTGGTCTTTCATGTCTAGTTGTTCCCGAAGGTCAGCTACTTTCTTGGTCAGTTGGTCGACCTAAACTTGGGAAGATTTGAGCTGAACTTTGAGAGTCTCTAGGTCTATTCCTTCCCATAGTTTTTCCCGATTAGCCAGAGCTGACTCTGACCTTTGATAAAAATGATACCCGAGCTGGCTCACCTGAAATAGAAATTATCATTAAACAGCGTAATCGGCTGAAGGCAGCATTCGAGGAGAAAATTATCAACCTCACATTTACCATATTGCAGTAGTATGCTAAAGCCCTAAGCCCGCCGATCTGGCTTAAGTCTATAAACTTTTGTTGGTTGAGGCAAAAAGCCCGACCACCATGCATTTGAGTGCATTGGCATATGTCATCCCTAATAATATGACTGAGCTCGAATTTGTCATCTCTATGGTAAGGTTAGTCCTAAATTAGGGTGACGACAGGTTGGGTATTTGAAATAAGACCCCATTATTGCGCCTGCCAAACAGGTCATAATATGTAGCTGCCTTCTATTTGCCTTTGTTGCCTGCCATTCTCTTGGGTGCAAAGCCTCTCTGCTCGGCCATTTGCCTCTTGCCCTGACCAGCGGGGCTACCGCAAATCTCCTCCACTGGTCGAGCAGGCTGTGGCACTTGTTCGATTTGTAGGATGGCTGCGGCTGTGTTTGAAAGTGTTGCCTCTATCGTAGAAACTCCATCTCATCGAGCGGCCACTTGACAGCGTTCCTCATTTCTTTGTGCCCTGGCCAACGCTTCTTACCTATCATGAGCCATGATCTCTCCTTGATCTGCCAATAAAAGACAATCTAAAGAGCAATTAAAACTGAGCAAAAAGATGTAAAATACACAATTATCACAATTGACAAGGATTTCTACTTAGTTGGTCACCCACGGACAAGTTCAACTAGACTAGTGACAAGCCTACCAGCACCAAATATCTCTCTTTGGTTAGTACTGAGGCCTTAATCTAGCCAAACTCGACTGGGTCCCGAATGAAAGTATTAGGCCAACTCGGGGTTTGGTTTCCTTGCATCTCGACATGCCCCCTCCACTATCCCTTCGGAATATTAAACTCACCGGACCCTTAAATATATAAATAATATTTTTTCCACTCTTGGTAATATAATGAGGTAGGGGTAACTAAGAATTTTCGATGCAAACGCGCCATTGGATAGTAAAACCAAAACTCCTCAATGCTACCCAACTTTCGAGACATTGGAAGGTGGAACAGATTTAAAAAATTTATGAAGAAAGCTGATTGGCCAAATAAGTGCATCAGCATGACAAAATTATATACAGTGGCAAAACAATTGGGCAATGGCAAGTCCCCCAGGAGGCTGACTATGGCAGGTGCTGGTGCGAACCTAATTCCACATCTAAACCCCTCCTCAAATATCGTAATACACCCTATCAGAGGTCGATGCATCCTACCCCATGGTCCGGGCACCAAAAGTTCAAACTTCTCAGGAATATGGTAAAGTTCTCAAATATGAACTAAGTTAGCGTGAGTAATTTTGGAAATCTCGCTATAATGCTCATATGTAAACAATCGACCACGCAATGTTGGTACTTCACTTGGGCCAACCTCACCCTCAGAGACAACTCTTTCATCACTCGAGCTGTTGGAAGTCAAGCAATCATTCGATGAGCTGTCAGGTGTGCTCTCATCCCAACCTCACCATGGAAATGTATACCATAGGACCTAGTATCCTCATTAACTAATGTGCTCGACATGCTTAAAACATAAATAAAAGAAAATAGAAATTAAGAGAAGAACTTATAAATTTTTGTTAAAAAGCTCTAAAACGCATAAAGGAATTTAAGGCTCTGAATGTGAGAATTAACCAGATCAAATGCAGTAAAGGTGTAAAATGAAAGTTTTTACCATGCTTATTTATAGGCATTCGGATGCAGAAACCCAAACGGTAGTAATAATTACATAGGCGTCTCTTGCTGCTTTGTATACCTCAACATAACAGACGCATTAAATCACCAAACCTTGGTCGACTATTCAAAAACCTTGGTTGAGAATTCAAAAATCCTGGTCAATAGTTTAAAAACCCCGATTGAAGGTGCATAACTGTCAATCAGTTGTCTACACCCTATTCTTTCTCGTCGACAAGCTAGATCAAGGCCACGAGTGAGAAACTTATGATATGGGATAGCCCAATAAGTTATTAGGTCAACTTAGCATCTGAAGCCTAACTATGCTTTCAGACCTAGTTGGGCCTTGTCATTCGACTACAACCGTCAAGTTGAAGGAATAGTTCTCAACCCTATCCGATGGGAGGCTATAATCCGCTTAGTGCATTCACCTATCTCTCTAGTCGACCACCTTGTATGATCAATCACCGTCAATCATAGTGCTCACTTTGGCACCGAATCGTATTCCTATTGCATTCAATGCTTTGATAGTTAGTATACCTTTGCATTAATGGTGCATGTTGTCCCAATACCGCCTCCACCACCAACTCTATCAGGAGGCATACTCCCAGAGTACTATTCTTTCAGGAAACGTAGGAGACGATGCCACTTGGAATAGTATAGGGTTAGGAAATGACCTACAATTTCCAGGTAAGAACAAAAGCCTTTTATATTTGATAAGGGCATTTTAGATATATCACCCATTTAGAAAAGGCTATAAATACTCCTTTGCTAGTCACTCTCCAGATTTGCCATTTTTACTATACGCTCTTATTCTGTTGTTCGATTCTCTTACTTGACCAACACTGACTTGAGTGTTGGAATGCCTTAGCCGGGGGCACCTTGACTAGTTTGACGTTTGCTAGTAGTTGCAGATCTCAATCCAAGAAGATATCACTATTGGATTATTCGACCTCCCTAGTCGAATTAGCTCAAACACTAACCAATCCAGCAAAACAGCTTCCAACCCCATCACAAAAGTAAACATATCCTTATTTTTTCTCCAAAACACAATTTTTTCCCTAATGTACCATCTATTATCATTCATTATCCCCCAAAATTCTCCATTTTTCAATATATACATACATATATTATATATATTTTATTATTATTCTAGCAATAAAAAAATTACTTAATTTCATTTTTATTCTAAAAATTCAATAAAAAAGTATTGATTTGATTGCTATAATAAAAAGTGTTACCTCCAAAACAAAAACAAACATATCAAAATTTTTCAAAGCCAATTTTTAATTATTTCCCAAAATATAACAACAAAATCAATTACATTCTCAAAACAATTTTCATATTCTCTAATAATTTATTTTTCTAAAATACATAATTAACATATAATAAAATTACACAAAAAATATAACCAAACATTCCCATTACATTTCCCCCCGTAATCAGAGTATTCCCCTTTTCTTTTTTCCCTGAAAATTCATTTTGTATTTTCTTTTTCAGAATTTCAGTCACCTGTAGACAAACTCAGAAATCCCAAATACTGATTCCCAAAACCTCCGAACACACACACACACACACGCACAGAGCACGCGCAGATGATGCAGAGATTGTGCTTGAGACTCCGCCTACTGGCAGCTCTTCATTCCATTCCCAAATCCCACGACCACCACCACCATCACCACCACTCTTTCATTTCCAATCGTCTCTTTTACACTTCTCCCAATTTACTCCACAGACCCCACATTATCACCCATTCTATATTTTCCCGCAACTTTAAGCCCCTCCTCAATGGCCCTCCATTTCCCCATCTCCCTCACTCTCCGCTCTCTGTAAGTATCAATTTGACGAGCCCTTTTTCTTTTTCTTTTTGAATCATTATCATGTTCTTGGTAATTAAATGCTGGCTGCATTAATTTCTGCTTCGAAGATTGCATGTTTGAATGGGAAGCTGCTGTGTTTTAATTTTGTGCATTAGCTGATTTTATTTATTCTTTTCTTTCTCGAAATCTTTCGTGGTAAGTATTTGTTGTTGACTGTTAACAGAACAATTGTTTGTAGGAATTTGATGGAATTAAATACATGTGTTATGTTTAGTTTTGCTTTTCCCAATGGATCAGGATAGGCTTGTAATTCCTTTAGTTACAAGGGTTTGTACATTCCTTTTTCATGCTTCGGAAATATTCATATGTTGAGGCTTTCACACCAAATTGAATTTTCCATCTATCTCTTTATTCCATTTTAGTTTCTTGGTTGATGAAACTTTATTTAGTCTTATTAGCTCCGTGTTTTTCCAAATGAAATATCACAATTTATTACTTTTGGGTACTTCACTGATGGAATGGACTATTAGTACTGCTGTTTTTTGCAGTGTGGCTCTTTATGTAGATTACTGAAGATTTTTAACATCATTTGCAAATTGAAGTTATTTTGGCTTTACTTAGCTTTTGGTTATTTATATTCCCTTTTCCTTTGAAATGGTGTACTTTAGTTGACGCAAGTGCGGCATATCACCACCAAGCAGAGAAAAAGGAAGTTGAAGAGTAGGAAACCAGTGACCCCGGTGACTTCCAAAGTCAAAAAAATCAAAATCAAATGCTACTCGTATGTATTGTGATGCAGTGGTTGCCAATATATTGCATTAAATTTCACCACATAAATTGTTATGAGCATTGTCAAGGAATGTTGATCTATTACGTTGCTACATTTAGGTCATTCAAAGGCAGATTTAGGATAATGAATGATGGGCAGATCAGGCGCTGGAAAGAGGGGAAGAGACACAATGCGCATTCAAAGGTTTGTCATCTTTTGCATCTTATAAAAATTAATGCTGTTACAAATAAGATATTGTGGATGGGCTCTTAAAATAGTTTCTGCGAAATTTGTTCTTTGTCACTTGCTTAAAGATGATGTTAATGGTTTTACATTTCTCCGTGTCATTTTATATCAACTGTCCTCTACATGCTTAGACCTTGACTTGTTGAAATAATCATGCTGATGATGATAGAATTTCTCAAATTTGGACAGGTGAGGCTGTCTGGTCAATGAATCCAGTAGTTAATAAGCTAAGTTGTCATACAAGAAATAAAATGATTGGACAGTCTTGTTTTTGATTTCTTTTTGGCTGCATTATAATGTAAAAGAGTTTCAATGCATCTGACACTAACCATTTTATGTCCACAGCTACTTTCTTGTAGATTAAGAATGCTATTTCCGGTCAGTTTAAACTTAAAACCCTTCTGCTTAATGCATCTGACCTACTGATTTGGTTTTTTTTTTCAACTCAGGTTTTTGTACTAGTTGTGTAGATCATGTTGGTTGTGTCTCGCTAACCTGTCAGCATTTATGTTCGGCTTTTACTCATTTTTTATGTTTCCTTGCTTCCTGGCATTCTTTCTATTGAATTTTATGCTTCTTGTTGGTGAATTATAGCACTTAGATCTTAGTTCAAACATGGATGTGATTGGGGCCATAATCTCTACATCAAAACATGGGGACAACTGATATGCTGCCCATTGATGGCTTATTCAGTTTGCTAGTCGCTTTGTCTCACAATTCATGATGTACTAAAGTACATAATTAATAGTTAATATGATTTCACAACTATGCCTTTTGGATTCAGGAAAACAAATGAACTATTAGTCGAAGGGGCACATTTGTTAGGCCACTTGTTTGTATGAGGATTATGAAACCGAAACTTGAGGATTCTGCTGTTCATATAATTACTAATGAGATTAAATCTGATCTAATTGGATGGTTGAAGTCTTTTAACATAATAAGAACGAGAAACTACCTCTATCACTTCAGGAAATATGTTGTTGCATCTCTGCCTGGTGGCCTCGTCAAAATTGGTTTCTTCCTTGTTTTGAAGTCACATATGTTTGGAACTAGAAAGTCGGTGCTAAAAGTGGATTGCTGTCAACCATCAAACGCTTAGTTGTTGTGACAGATGGGAAGTTTATGAATTCTTGATGCTGATAGTTTTTGTAGTCTTCACTTATTTCAGTTGACAAAACCATTTTTTCTTTCAGTGGGGCTTATATCATAGAATGAAGACGAAAAACTATTTACTTTTATGTTTTGCTTTTCTTGTCCTTACAATATAGAATATGAAATGCATTTATGTATAAAACCCAATAATATTTTTGGTCTTACTAATAAAAATAAGTTCTCCAGGGCTCAAAGTAAAATTTGCTGTTTGTACAGAAGAAGAATGGTTACATGTTTTCATAAAATAAGAGTTTGAATTGGCATACTTGTTTTCATAAAATAAGAGTTTGATGCAAATTTCTTTTTATATAAGATGCAAATAAAATTTTCTAGCTTGTGTGGTAGAGTCATTGCCTTTTCCTCCTCCTCTAGTTATTTACAATAGGAAAAAGTGGTTGCTGAAGCTCTTACACATTACACTTGACGATCACCTTACTTTAACTTTAAAATTATTTAACAGCACTGAAGAAATTTTACTTCCATTTGTTAACGTAAGCATGTAGCTATTCCTGCAATATTTCAGCTATAAATTCAAATACACTGAACAAGTAAAAGCTAAATTTTGGCCTAGTTATGTAAAAGCATAGGGAGGGAAACAGCACATATGTCCACTTACAGCATTTCATTTCAAGAGAAATCTCATAAACATTATTGCTTTGGTTTTTCAATTGCATGAGTAATTGATTGTAATTGTGTCTTTCAGTATTCCCATTTAAAGTTTGAAATTGTTAACCTGCTGAACACTTCATGATATTAAGTAATCTAGGATATTCTTTCTCTTTGCAGTCTAAGAAGTCCAAACGTCGTCTCAGGCAGCCTGGTATAGTCCCTTTGGCTTATGCAAAAGTAATGAAGAAGCTTAACTTTTGTGGTTGAATCAAAGATTTCTCCACATCCCCTTGATTGAGAGGCGTCCTCATTGTTTAATTTCTGCCATATGCTTTGCATTTCATAATTACTGCAGCACCACATTTCTTTAGAACACTCTTGTTAGTTTTTTAAAAGTTTTTCACAATTGGATTCTAGATGCTCTTGCAGATGAACTGATAGCAATTGACATTTACATATAAGACCATGCCTTTTCTCTTTGTACAAGGATTTTGCTTCTTTACATTTTGTTTGTTTCGTTTTCTTGCCTGAAGATCCCATTTTCAATGCACTTCTGTATGTTAAACAGACTACACATTGCTATGAATTTCTTCCTTACAAATATCCTAACACAAAGAAACAACATAGCATCTGTGTGCCGTAGTTTCTGTTTGTCAATCCCCATGTAACAATTTCATGTGAAACCAGCATAGGATTCAATAATTTGAGCAAAGATTCATATCGGATGAGGTTCACAGACCTCATAATTCATGTGTCCCAAAACTTTCTAGTTAGCAAAGTATCCTTTGATGACACCACCTCTGTTAAGAGACTCATAGTTTGGAGCATAATCATATGCAACCCAGATGCCCTGCTTGGGCTCCCATCTATACGCACTTTCTTCATCAAATCTCCAGTCACAAGTCTCATACTTATCTTGACTGCATTCATAGTCGTATTTGAAGGCAACAAAGGTGCCCATGTTGGTGGAGCAGTTGAACATGGTGGAGGAAGGGTAGACCACCCTCTTCCTCACTCTGAACTTGTATTGGCTCCATGATGGCAGGTGAGTCACGTCGAAATCATCGTTGAATGAGAAACACCGCACGCTTAGGTAGTTGGTGTGGTTGTTGGTTACCACGACAATCTTCTCATTTCTTCTGCGTGCTGCCTGGGTTGCTTGGACGTGTAGGAGTAAGCCGAGGAGGAGGGAGACGAGGAAGCCTGCACGCATGATGGTGGTGGTGCGTACGTGCCTTTGTTCTTCCTTTTTGTTTCTCCTCTTCTTCTGAAATGTGTATGTGACATTTGAGAAGTGAGTTTAGTTAATCAAGTGGAACTTATGTGAAGATGATTAATCCTGGATTCTCACATGTTAGAACATGTGAAGTTCTTGAAATATATGTTTGAAAACAAATTCTCTAACATCCAAAAGGTAATAATTGGACTTTGTGAAATGTAATGATGGAGCATATGGCCCTTCCAAGAAAATGAAGAAAAAAGGAAATTGTACGTCAATAGATTTAGAATCGCTACACAATGTGCCTGAAGTATTCTTGGGGGATCCTGGACCGGCCGGTTTAGGTGCACTACAAATACTAATTTATGAAATTCAAATTTCAGTTTACAATTTATATAACAAAACTTATGGATTAACTCAAAGTCCTGATAAATTACTTTCATTGAGGCTTAAATGCTAGGAAATTGAAACTCTTGAGTTTTGGATACAGTTCTAATGGAAGGAATCAATCCACCAATTCCAACTGGGGAGAACATGTCGTTCGTTAGGGAAAATTTGAAATTGTAGAGATATTACTTGATTAGACTGTTCAAATAGACTACAACATGGATCCTATAATTGTTCTCATAATAAAAGGGTTGTGATTGTTGCCAGGCAATACCAATATTCTTTAAAGAAAGTAATATGGTAACATTGAAAAAGACCAACAATGTTGACAATACATGTCTAGAAAGTTTTGCTGCACATCAACATTTTGCATTTGCTAGGAGATCATTACATCGTGCAAGAAAAAAAACAGAAAAAAAGTCAGCATAAATTTGAGAGTTACCAATGGGAAGAACCCTAAATTCATTCTCCTCAATGTGCAATTTCAATTGAGATCAAAGAAAAGATTTTGTCCTATGTAATCATGTTGATTTGAAGAAAATTCAGGGTGCAATGTAAGAAAAAGAATAAACATATAAAATTAAGCATAGAGGACAAAAGCTCTAAAATAACTTGAGGAACATATTAAGAACAACATACCTCCCTTTTTTGCTCGAAAGGGGAAGCACTAGCAGTTTTCTTTGTTTTTGCAGCAATTTCTTACAATGGGGCATTGAAATATATAAAGGGAGAAAGAGAGATTATGTGTGGTTTGTTTTTTTCCAGGACAATTTAACCTAATTAATGGTTATTAATAATTAGATATTCATTAGAGCTTTTAGTTTATTTTCTTCCTTTCAGTTCTCTTTGCCTTTTTTTTTTTTTTTTAATGTGCAGGCAAAATCATAATTTTATTTGATAGTAAAAATGTACGATGTCCTTAACTCATCAATAATTTAATCATATTATTATTATTATTATTATTATTATTATTATTATTATTATTTTAAATGAAGGATAGAAATTTATCCTATGCCAAAATATCAATATAAGTCTTCTACAAAACACTACTGGTGACGGTGGGAATGACAAATAAGACACAAGGGCATAATTGAAAGAATAAACATAATTTGACACTTGAGTGGCAAAGATCTTGTCATTTTGAGTTTCAGATGATCGATATTTTCAGAATAGAAGTTCCAAGTTTGATTTTGTGGCAGTTCTTGCCTTTGTTTCTCCGTTAGTTGTTTTGGAAGCTTGTATTAGATATAACATTGACTTATTTAGATAAAATATTCATTTTTATTATAATTCAAAAACTCGTTTAATTCTTATTCGGTTTCAACTAAATTCTAAAGAAGAGGATTTGATTTATTAGGACCATTGGGTTAAATTTGATGAATATCCTAGATTATATCATGTCAGTCACTCCTTACGTGTTATATGATGCTAACTTTAAAATATTTTAAGATAAATTCCAAATATACTAACTTCATCATCGAAGAAATTTTATTGAACAACCTTTTTATATTATTAACTTAGTATCAATTTGATCGACCAGATTTATCTGACAATTAATCTAAGTCAATTATAAAACATTATTCTCAAACTCAGATCAAATGTCTTTTGGCCTCCTAATTTCAAAAGAAGAGGTACTTTCTCACAAAAAGAGAAGTTATAGTAATCAGACCCAAATGACTATTTACCAAAAACACATGTCTCGCAACAAACTGCAGTACTTCATTTGGTTCTTTCATGTAAGGAATTCCTTGGCCATCCAAATTTTTATTTCTGAACTTCAAGAAGAAGCAACAAAAATAAATGTGCCATGCCCACTTGTTATAAAAGAATGATCAGACCGACGAAACTTATTAGCCATTACATCAAGAGAAAAACTTTTTTAAGGTAAGAAAGCTTATCTAAACATTCAACCCTAAACATTTACTACAACTGATCCCTTCAAATGATTATTATTACCATCATCATCGCCCAATCCATGCACGGGAGAACCCTTCTCACTCTTGATAATATGTCCAGCAGCTTCAGCTCCTCTGAAGCTGCTGATGTTTCCAAAGATCACAATGATCATCCCAACAATTCCAGCACAAAATGAAGCTCCAAATGTCTTTCCAATGTTTCCAGGTATGGCTGTTGACAGGGAAAATCCCGCGCATGCTCCCAGCGCACGAGCCCACGAAAACCACACGGAAAATGCACCTTCTTTGCCTGCAGGGGAACAATCCAGCCAAAGAACCCTTCCGAATGCATGCAGCAGGCCTGCCAAAATTAGAGTTAGCTTACAAAAATTTGATTGTTTAATTGATACTTAGATGGAGTTCTAGTTGTTAAACATTCAAAAACAGCAATAGAGCTTATTGCCAGACTATCTTTTGATGATAATCAGACTCATCGCCAAATACAAATGTTCAGTTCCATCAAAATATTGTCCTGTAGCCACACAATTAGCAAGTTTTCTTTTAAAAGGTTCCTCAAAGTGTTTAAGATCTTCTTAACGACGAACAAGATAATGTTATGGCCCCTTAGCCGAGAAGTTTGAGATAAGGCACGACTGTCGTCTTTACAAGTGATGCCAATGACGAAAACCAAATGCGTTGCCAAATATAAAAGCTCTCCAGCATTGAGATATTGGTCCCCATGCACCACGGGTATGTCTTGCCTACTAATTATACATGCTGCAGGGTAATGCCTTGATACCGTTGAACTTCCATATTTACATTTTTTCAGAATACAATCTCCTATTAATGCAGTGGGATAATACTTTAATGCAGTCAAGCTTCCATGTCATCATAATCAATGTTTTTGGTATTAAGGAAGATAGAAACTAGAAAAGGCCGCATGTAAGCAAACCTGTTGCAGTGCCGTGAACAGCTGCAAATATAAGCAGATGACTTCGGCTCCAAATATTTTCCTTATAATAGAACCCAAATCCAGAAGTGAAAGTTGATAACATAAACCCAAGAAGCTGCATTTTCTCAGCATCCAACTTCATGATTTGCTGCAATGGATGTGCCAGTGGCAGAGAAAGCAAAGGGAACATGAAGTAAACTAGCCACAGATATAAAATGTTCTCTCTTTCGATGCAAAGATACCCTACTGCATAAAGCAACCCTCCTCCAAAAACACACATCGACGTAAAAGATGAAAGGAACACCCCTGCAAGACTCCCTGCAGCTTGAGGATACTTGAAAATCGAGACGAAATGTGTTGTTGTAATTGGATTTGAGACTGAATCAGCGAAACTTGTAATGGCTCTGTTGGTGCTGAAAATGTGGATCATTCCTAGACCCCACTTGAGGCCACTGAAAATGGAAACAACCCATAAAGCAGTGAAATGATCTGATCTTGTAAGCATATGATATGTAAAAGAAGCCATGATGGAAGCTCCCAAGCAGCCTGCTGCGGTGGAGTGAAGAGACAGCCAACTTCCAAAAGATCTTCTGTCCGGGAAGTGGCGTTTACGAAGAATGGAGCCGGTGAATCCATGGATCATCAGGCCTAAGTGGCGGGCGTGTGCTGCCCCGACAATGGTGCTTGCTGCCACAATGGCCGCGATATATGGGGGAAAGATCCATGATTTCTTGAAGAAGCCGGCCAGGAGGCAGAAGAGGGCTCCAATTCCCGTGGCTGCTCCAGCTATTAGCTGCTGGTTGTGGCCGTAGTCAAGGTGGATTGAAACTAGGCCGAGTATTGGTGCAGAGAGAATCAGCCCTGTGATCCAAGAAATTGAAGTCCATTCTAGTGGAGAGAAATGCAGGTGCCCTAGCTTGATTGCCCTGTTTACCAGTCCTTCATATCTGTAATTGAGCATGGAGATTGGAACATCATGATTCTGTCCAAAACCGAAAGAATTTTGCATTTGCTTTCAAATGGTATTGAAAAGGGACTAATCAAGAACTAAAACAGGACTAGCCAAGAGCATCAGTTGAGTAGAACTTTAGAGGTTCAGTTCTGATTTCTTGGAAAAAGACCAGCCATTTTGTAACTTACAGTTGCATTTCATTCTTGTCGCACTTCAAATGCTTAAAGCTCTTGTACCAACCTTGCGGGGGCTCTGCTGGATCAGGCACTGTTTGGCTGATGATGAGTGGGAACAAAATGGGAATCAGGACGGTGTGCACAAAATATGAACACAATCCATACAGATACCAAACCAGAACTTCACCCTTTGGCGGCTTTTCTTGAATACCTCCATACGCTTTATACACCTCTCGTGCCCTCTGGATTTTCATCGCCACATTATGGACATCAGGTGTAGCCTTATCTACTCCATCGGCTTCTTTCGACCTTTCTTGAATCTGAGGACTAGTAGCCTCCCCCATTTGCTCACACTAAAATGGCAAACTGTTTGAGAAGGCAAAATATAGCATATGGACTTGGAAAATTTCTCCCCGTGGAGCTTGACAGGGTGGAAGTAATGGTATACAAGGTGTATAAAAATGGCTGCAATAGTTGTTACACAGCTGGTAGTGAAACTTTCGAGGGAGGAGGAAAGAACATTGATTTATTCACTGGGTTTCTGTAAGTAAATGGCATATTAGCATCATTCTGCTATTGTCTTGTGTTTCTTGGTATTGTACCATATGACTGTCGCCAGCCAAAGAAATTACTATAATAGGAGACAACAACAGTTCCGTTTGTTATGAGGCAAACTACAATGTGTGACTGTGAATTATTCATTAAGAGGACGACTTTTTTGTCACTATCAAAAACTGTTATGCTTCTAGGATGGTAAGATGAATCAAGACAGAAAAGCAAGATAAAGATAAAGAAAAAGAAAGGGCCTTTTCACATATTTTTTTCTTTCCATAAACGCTACTGATCAACACGTTGTTCCTACATGCATAATCTCATGCTACCATAATATTTATGTTAATAATTGTATTATAAATAATAAAATACTTAAATTCTTTTATATGATACAGATAAATATAATATAATATTAACAATAATTGATTAATATAAATGTACAAAGTTCAAGTATGTGAGATAAAACTGCTTCCACATTTCATAATTTTTTTAAGTATATTTTCATCATATTACTTATGTTTTGTCATTTCATATTGAACAAGAGCACAAGGAGATCTAACAATGGAGCCAGTAACTTCAGGAGCATAAAGAAGAAAAGACAACTACATTCATAACCCAATATTTATATTTTCATTAATCAGCAAAACCTGCAACTGAAAATGGGCATGAGCAATTATCAAACAAACGTCAAGAGTACTAGACACTACGCCCTGATTCAATATCATACCTATACATATTACCCTGCAATTCAAGTTTATACTGATACACAGTATGAGGTGGTTCATCTTCATAGTGCTGGATGCACTGGGACGGCCTGTCTTGATCATGATGACATGTAAAATGAGGGGAGGAAGTGCTGAGGTTGTCTGGAGAAGGATCTCCTATAGGAGCCCTGCTTTTATCAATTCTGATTCCAGCTAATTCAACTTCTTCACAGGAGCAGAAAATGGGATGCAAGTATGCATCGGCCAAGTAAGATTTTAGGTTGACATCAGACTCAAGAGCAAGATCCTGTGTGTCCTTGGTCATGGCGTCCTGAAGAAGTGAAGAGAAGAAAGAAACAAATCTGAATGCAAAGAATTATTGAATATTGAGACAATTCTGTTCAGCAGCATTCAAAAATCCTATAAAATAATCTTACCGAGGGATTTTGATAGAGAGAGCCCTATGTCAAAATACAAATGCTATATTATTCAGAAATGTCATATGTAATGATCTTACCTCAAGAGGGTACTTTCTGAATGCTGGTTGGAAGCGGTTCTTGCAGTACTTATGGAAGGTCAGGGTCAGTATAGGCAACATAACGAGCAGAGGAGTGGAGTTTGTGGCCTTTTTTGTGCTCAATAGGCCCAGTAGTAGCAGTTGGGATATTAGTAAGCTTGCTATAATGCGGCCATGAACATGTGGCCAAAATGCAGCAGCACTTTCGTATTTTTGGTTATACACATTAATGATCTGCACGATAACAAGGGACAAGATTGAGTGCTACAAGATTTCCTTTAGAATGGTTCTCAAAGGCCAACATAGAATTTGCAAGCAAGGAAAATGAGAATGTAATAACATAAGACAGTGAGGTACTAAAAAAAACAATTTTGGAAGAATGCCATCAGTATTGTTTATAATGTAGCTTGCCTCTAATATTGGTGGATTTTGATGTGTTATTACTAGAGTATCACCACTAAAACGCCTAGATACAGATAGAATGGGCGATCCACATCTTTATATTTCAATTACCCAGATCCTTGATATCATTGCGTCTTAGTAGCTCTAAGTGGAGCTTAGATATAGCCACGTGGACCAAGTGAACCATTCTAGCTCCACTATGAATAACTCCATTTATTTCATTTAAGAGGTACATTATCTAGCTAAATTATTGTCAGCTTCTTTATTGTGTGCCCCATTTACAACTCTTGTACCTGATCACTGACTTGGGCAATTGGAGGTTTTTTGTTGGGCAACCTCCAACGATCCTAACTTGTCTTTGTTTTTAGAACTGTATGAAGTTTGAGACGAGCATTCCATCAAAATTGAGAGAAAATTCTCATACTCGTATCAAATCTAAAAATACTGCCAAACATTTGAGAATTTCACAGGTATCTGATTATATAACTCAGAATGATAAAACAAAGAAGTCAAAGTAGAACTAACCTGATGACGATACACAAAGTAGGCAAAGGCGAAGAAGACGAGTATAAAGGGAAGAAGGATTGGAGTAACAACCATGTAGACAGCGCCCAGAAGGAAATACAATTGAAGACTTGGTAAAGTCTCTGGAAAATCAACACTTTTAGGGTCCATTGCCTTCACCAAGTCCCTTTCGGTTTTCACAAGAAACATGTTCTTTAGGTGGAAAATCACCAAAGGTTTCAATCGAAGAATTTCACTAGCAATTCCAGCCCAACCATCAACCATTGTATATGTAATAAAGAAAGTAGCTTTCATCGGTATTGATACACCAATATTTCTTGGGATCCTGCAGCCAAGAAACTTCAAAATTCATTAAGAACTCAACAATTTAAGCAACAGACGAAGGGCTGGGGTGGGAGTCATTGGTGAAGCCAAAAGAGATATAAGGAATGTTACTGAGTAGCTGATTGGTGAAGGAAAGCATTAAGTTGCTGGAATGCTGTTCCAGCCGCTATGCTCCCCAAGAACACATTGACTAGCATGAAATAGTAGTACTTTGATGCAGTTCTTCGTTCTAACACCGATAACGCCACATGCCCCTCTATTTTGGACATAATCATTAGAATTACAGGAAGAGCAAACAAGAAGATCTTAAGAGCAAGACCGGGAAGGAAACCCTGTAGGAATGACTTCACGAACTTCCTGCAAAATATGTCAATTTTCAGTTGCAGTTTGAATCCATCAGTACGAACTAGCAAAAATCCGAAAAAATTTGGAACTCTGAATACAGATCCAGATCAAAATAAGTATTATTGATTAATAGGATGCAAAATCCAAATTCAAGAATTCAAAGCTCTGAATGAGAACATAAACTACCAATGAGAAAAACACAATTAGAACTTATCAAATATGGATCTTAAATGAATAAAACTACTCAGTTTGGTATGCGCTCCATTTATTTCAGACACTGATCATATTTGGCACATAGGGTCTTTCAACCATTTATACTTTCAAAGTAAACGGATTAGATTCTAATTACAATGTCAGGCAATATATCATTTTCATGCGAAACTACAATGTCAGGCAATAAATGATGATCTTTCATTTTCATTGTCTTACCATTCAATTAGTGGCCTGAGAAAAGGAGCAACCCTCTCCAGTCCTTCAAGATTTGCCAATGATTGTACAAAAGCAATAGGTATCATGTAAAAGAAGACCAATGCAAACATAGATACCAATATCACGAGTCTCCGGATGCTGAGGGAAAAAAAGGGTATTGCCAGATTCTTCCAGTAAACATCACGGGGTTCTGGAGCCCAATTTGTTAACCACAGTGTGGGATTTTTGCTTTGTTGTGTTTGTGCACAAACAGCCGCTCCCCATCTTGAATTGAAAGACACGAATGCAGCAGGAATGATAGATTTAGGGTCTTTCATAATTTTTTCGCGTTCCATCGCCAACTAAGTGAAAAATAAATTCTATCAGAAACAAATGCGATGAACAGCTGATTAAGGAAGCAAGTTCATTCGTCTAGGACAATATTAGAATCTAGGCAAAGGAATAAATACATGAAAACCAGAACAAGTGAAGTAGCTTGCTGAATTAAAACTAGTAAGTTCCCTTACTTGTTTATCAAGATCGTTTATTTGCTCTTTGTAGTAGTTAATTGAATCAACTCTTTCACCCCAAAGCCCAAGGAATCCTTTCTGAGAGACAGAAACATGGTAAAATATATAAGAACGTTATATCATGCAGCAAGTAAACTAGGTAATGTTACTATCTCAACATATTTTATTTCTTGAAGAATTTTAAGGGAGAAAGGAGTTACCTTAGTGGTATGCCTCTTGTTTGGATGTTTGTCGAACTTAAGTTGGTTGTAGTCCAGCCAATTTCGAAGTTTATTTCTTTTTTTAACCAGTTTGGCGAACTTTTTAGCATTGTATACAACCTGGTTGGTAATGAAATAGGCAGCCAACAAAAATAGTGATTATAAGTTGGAAAAACATGAATATAATCTCCCAAAGTTGACTGCAAGGAGAGTATTTCACATTCATTACTGTAGTTCTATGAAATTGTCTTCCCAGTGTCGAAATTTTTGAGGGGCAATCTGTGTTACCTGGTGACAGAGATAGTGATCTGGATGGTTCCTTCGAAAGAAGCTCTCGATAGTATCTGATATTGGGCGTCCAGAAACAAGTCGCACATTCCTAACAAGAACCTAAGGGTAGTTCACATAGAGCTTAGAATAAATGTGAAACTTAAAAACTGCGGCCCAGATGAAAAAAGACAGAGACAACTGAACTTGCAATCTCATATTATGAAGAACTAATCCAAATAAAACTGTTCAGTTTTCTTCCAAAAGCTTCTGTTATGACTCTGCTTCAACACAATGGATATGCAACCCTAGCTAAAGCAAACTAACATCTATGCAAAATCTAAACATGTGGCCTTAAATTCAATATTAGATCCACAGTCATGGGAAGGCTCTTGACAGTAAAAATATTTACCATATATGCCATAATTTTCTCACTATGATAAAGCATTATATGATCTATATCCAAGCCTAAATTGTCTAGTTAATGTTCTTAGCTGTTATATATGGGCTTGTGAACCCTCCAAGGTCTTGTGTTGTCTCTTATTTGGTGATCTGCTGTGCTCCGTTTTTCTTCCTCAAACTCAAAGACTTCATTGTCTATTTTGTTAAGACTCGGCAATAGATAAATGCAAAAGACTTGTGGAAAAGTTTTTATTTGCTCATGGGAACCCGAGCAGAAAGAACCATGGTAAAACAATGAAATAACAGAGGCTGCATATTCATTGCAGTGTCCCACTTGGAACATAAGTCAGTGCAGCAGCTCCCCCAGCAA
Organism: Jacaranda copaia; assembly: GCA_014898725.1. Classification (NCBI taxonomy): domain Eukaryota; kingdom Viridiplantae; phylum Streptophyta; class Magnoliopsida; order Lamiales; family Bignoniaceae; genus Jacaranda; species Jacaranda copaia. Next base: position 143,965 of record JACGDI010005569.1, read on the forward strand.
CTTGGTTAATAACTTTGCAAGAGCAAGTCAATTAATTGTTAGAGGAGCCCATTGTGAGGATTCTTGCTCACATGGAGCCTGCCTGATGGACTGGAGCGTGAAAAATGTTAACTTGAAAGAATAAAAGACCAAAATCAAAGATAAATTGGAAGCCTCGGAGTGGCAAGCCTTCAGAATAATTTTAAAATCCGTGTTGTTATAGCAAAAAGGAACCTTTGCACACTAGATAGGTTTTATTTTAACTCTCATGGTGAGCTCTATTATTCCAAGTTTTAAACATTACAGGATTAGCTATCAAGCAATAGGGTATTTCCTCATGATTATGTGCAGCTTTTTGCAATGTCAAGAGGCAAGAATTTGGTGTTTTCTAGATGTGACGGTCTGTTGAAAAGTTAAATCTTCAGGGTAAAAGGACTTCAGAAAAATGAATGAGGGTGAACATAGGAATGACATATCAAATTATGTTCTCAACTAGCAAGTTGTCTTCATTTGTGTGTCCTCTACACAAAACTTTTTCGCTTCTTTTAGTTTGAATAGGACGTATAATAGCCAACCTTGGGTAGTATCAAACAAACAAAAACCGGAACATAAGCAGATATAGTCTTCTGATCATTCAAATGCAGAAAATTTTCCTGTGTCCGTACTTGATATCTTAACATCCATGACAGTTCAACTAACCGTAAATTGTTCAGGACGCCTGCCTCGTGAAGCCAAAAAGTTGAGTCTCATTGATGCAACTCTACCATATTCCTTGTAAAGCATGTAACAAGCCCAAAATGTAAACAAGTACTCCATCGATATGTGGACAAAAAACCTGAAATCCAATCATGAGAGTTATTGTCTTGGGCGAGAAATTAGATATGAAATATAAAGAAGAAAAAGTTTAATGGATTAAAATGCTAAAAGAGGCTTCAGCCCCATGTTTCTTCTGATTGGTATCCAAATGTTTATGAAGTTCATAGCTGGACTACATCATTATAGAGAAAAGCCAACCTACTTATTAGTTAAATACTTTCATGTCAGGAAATAAACAGAGCATAAAAACTCAAACTCTGAGAAAGATAACCGATGCAAATGTGATGTGGCATACGTTAATTCGGTCATTTATATTACCACTATTCACTAATGATACAAGTCCTATTGGGTTGATGCAGAACATTTTCGTATGAAATTCACTTGATATATTCAATTCACACATCTAAAAATAATTTCCATGCAGAGTGCGTATTATCTGATACACGCAACATAATATAAGATGAAGACTTCAAGCAACATAATATAAGATGAAGACTTCATTTTCATAGTACCAGCTCAATCTCAGAACAGTGAACTCATAAAAGACTTGTGAAGTAATATTTTGAAGTGATATCAAATAAATCAAACCTAATGAAGATGCTGATATGCCTTCTCTTATTGGAGTAAGCATATTTATCTTCATTAGGAAAAGGAACATCGAACTTACTTAGAAGACTTGGGACGAACGTTTGATATTGAAAGCTTGTCGATGTGGCTGACAACCAAGTCTTGCCGCAGAAAAAGTAAAGTGCCACCGGATACATTCACTGGAATCAGTACTAGCAATGCTGCAATGGCTATTGGTCCAAATATTTTCAAGCTGTCGGAGGTTAAAAAGATCAAAAAAAGTGTAAAGAATCTGAAAAGGGAAATTTGTTCGACTTCAAAATCAAGGTAGAATACGACACCCAAGATCAGACACATTACCTAAAGAAAATATACACTGTAGGAGGCAATTCTGTCTAGAGAGAGAGGCTAGTAAAACATATACACCAGACGGAAAAAGATATTGTTGAGTCTGTTATCGCATTTAAATTATAGAGCCTGACTCATTTTATTTTCCATATCCAGTAGTTAGCTGAATAACTCCATGATTTCGTGAAAATTTTCTCACTGAAATCATCAGAGGCTATAGAGTAAAAGGGTACTCTTAGGATAAATGTCTACAACTAATGTTCAGCATTGAGGAAAAGCAAGAGTGAGAGAGATACAGAGCATAAGAATACTCAAAAACCAGGCTACAGAGGTACACCATTTCAAGAAAGTTTTTAATTAGTTGTAAACTTTGAGCATCTCTCCAATAAAGTTGCATATTCACTGTCGAATTACCAGCCATAAATCTTGTATTTCATTTACATACAATAGCCTGACTTTCAACTTCTTGGTGGCTTACAGCCAAAGGAAATTTCTCAGGCATGCAAGTTCTGCGGTTGCTTTAATTTCAAATACAAGTACTTTTTGTTAAATTTTAATTATAGATCCTTTACTGCAGTGACACTTTCAAGTCTCATTTTCCAAAGTAGATCAGATATCTATGAGACATTTTGTTTCTATAATTTGTTTTCTAACCAAGCATAATTGATGGCTATCACTAGAAATAAAACAAGGGTATACGACAATCTATATTTGTGCTTAATGTGAAGCCTTTCGCGGGGAAAAAAGTTGGCTGATCCTACGAAGTCGAGGAGGGGAGAGGACGACCGTTATATATAAGGCAGCATAAACTCTAACTAGACATGATACCTGCAAAATTAGTAAAATAAAACTAAAAAAAAAAAATATTTGTATAGAGTAATATTTAGAATTATAATTGAGAGAATCACCATTACCAACATAGGGTTTTTTCCACTGTGAAAATAATTTGTATTGCTATAAAATCATACCCTAAAGTATCTCAACCTCAAATCAATCCGCATGAAACTTAATTCAACATAGAAATACAACCTAGTGTCACTAGGGCAGAAAGCAAACCGATGCTAGAGTCAAGATTGATTGCTAAGAGCTCATTTAGGTTTAGTTTGTTAAGTGCAATAAACCAAGTTTTAACATTTTTTCCTATATGAGAATTGAAACTCGTCAAGCTCAACTTAACTTTTAAAAAATGATAAAATATGTGTAAATATATCAAACTACTTGTCCAGCTCGATCACAATTTTAAGTTGAATAATAAATTTAAGCCAAACTTGAAGAATAGCATGTTGAACTTGGCTCAATTTGTCCTAAACTACCTAGAACCGTCGAAGTCTTGACCAACGCATTAAAAAAGGTTAGGGATAGCCCTTGCACTAACCAAAAAATACTGCACATTCTCTAGAAAATAACAAAATTAGGCTCTGTAACAATTTATATTTAGGCATGACAACTGAAAATAGAAAATTAAATTATGGAACTCAAAATGTAAATTCCAAAATAACACTATTCCACAATTTTCAAAGCAAATAATCAGTAATGTTTGAGTAATCGGACTATTGAGCACATTGGTGGCCTTTTTGGTTACTAGTTCAACTGGTTTAATCACTGATTCAACCGGTGTAACATCATAATTATATTTAATATTATATAAATATATTAAAAATATAAGTATATATAAAGGGAAAAAAATAAAAAATTACCTAGTATCATGAAACTTTCTCCAAAATCTATGTCATTGTAATATCTATACATCAATTTAAAATATCAAATCATAAAATAAGATTTGCTTGAAAAAATCTTTATATAATCCATTACAACTTACAAAATTAAAATAATATAAAAGTTTTAAATATAAATAAAAATCAATATTATTTTTAATTTTATTTTTAGAGAAAAAAAAGAGAAAAAATTGATTTAAAGTAATATTGGTTCACTTATTGAACTGATTTTTTACTAATTTACACCAGTTGACATCAATTTTTTAACCAACTAATTTTACATATCAAATCAAAACAAAATCATGACTGATTTAGGATCCAATTAGTCGAACAGATCCATCCGGTCCATTTCTCAATCAATGATAACCAGGACATCCAAAATACAGGAGAGAAGGAAAAAAAAAGAGAAAAAAAAAAGGAAACAAAGCCGCAGAATACATCACTGCCACCTCATACATTATTTTCGAAGAAAAAAACAATCGTTCAAAAGACTCCAATGCCAGCCACCCCAAAGCAGACAAACAGCGTCCAAGAACCATTAAAATGAACAAGACAAACAAATAATCAGTAGAGGTTAAACTTACGCAAGCACCCAGAAGGACAGATAATTGGGCTAAAACTTACAAAAAATCTATAACTTCTTTGAAAGCAATGAAACACTCAGAACCATCCAATAATTTAAAACAATTAAAAGGGATTTTGGGAAAAATGGAATCTTTCAAGTACCCAAGTATGTAAATCCTCAAGAAAGCAGCAGAATCAAGCCCAGCATGGCTAATAATCTCAGACTCACTCATCTTCAGAGCCTGAGGCATCCAGTTGAGGAAAGTTAAGTAAGTCTTGAAATTGAGATTGACGAATTTGCCCAGCACACCACCCCCGTTCCTGGGGCTGCTCCTCTTCCCAGCAATGTACCATTTAGTAAAATAAACTCTGTCATTGATTGGCTGAATTCTGAGCAATGCAAAGGCAAGCAAGAACGCAAAGGCGCTCAATATGTTGATAAGTGCCGACACCCCAATATCACCAAGACTGGCCATTTGTGTTTTGGATTCAGACAACCACAGCAAATGAAGATGTGAAAAAGGAAAGAGAAAAGAAGAAGATTGAAAGAAGGTGGCGAAAGGGAGTTCAAGAAAGAAGAGAAAAGAATATTTTCTTGGTGGGCTTTTTACTTTTCAGTTTTCAGGAAAAAAGTCGGTTGATGAGGTATATGGGTTGTCTTTTTCAGATAATTTTTACTTAGTATTTTATCCACGTTGCTCCTGTCTGATTCTTTTTGGAGGTTTCTTCTGGATTTGGCAACTGAAGAGAATAATCTGATGGCGGCGGAGGGAATGGAGTAAGGTGATGGCGTTGAGGTTGTCGTTGTGCTCGTCAGTACGGGCTGTTTTTCTCAGTACTTTGCTTGTGTGTGTTGGAAGGAGATGCGGTTTTGCTTGAATTCTTCCTTTCCTGCATTTTTTGACTTCGGTTTGTATATCTTGTCCGTCTGTTCATTTCTTTCGCGGGCAGTGCTCCGCCGTAGAAAGGCGGTGGCTAATATAATATGAATTTTTATAAAATATTTATTTTGTATATAATATTATAATCCTTTAATATATTAAAATTATAATAACATTTTGTTTTTTTGAAAAACGAGTGAAATTATTGAAGGGAAAAAAAAAAGAAAATTAAGAAGACGGAAAACTTTCGTACTAGATTATTCTTTGACATGCACTTAATTTTATCAAACTTAGAGCTCCTTAACTTCAAATAATGTAATTATAAATTATATATAAATAAATAAATATATTTTAAGCTAATTAGAATAAAATAATATAATTTTATGTTTGATTGATAACATTAATTAAAAAATAAATCAAAACAAAATATATAATTTTACCATATTAATATTTTATTATTTATTTTAATATATCTTTTTACATACTAATTAAAAGTAATTTGATTTTTTTAGATCTTATCCTACTCAAGAAAAATATATCAAATTTCTCTCATTTTGATCAATATTTCAATTTAACGCTGGGCTAATGACTTACCAAGAATCCTATATCAAAAAAAGCAAATAATAAATTAGAATTGAATGTTCATTTATCTAATATAATCAATTAAAGCAAATGAGGCTTGATTGAAAGTCTCATATTTTACAAATAGTAATAAATAATTTAGTATTGATTTTTTTTTAAATACTTGATTTCAAATATGAAAAATTCATACATTTTTGTAATATTGAGATGGTTTCTTCAAGTAATTGAAAAAAATAATAAAATTAAAAAAACAGAAGAAAGTGTCTGATTTAGAGGAAAAAAAATTTATTTTATCATTATCTTTAAACATGAAATTCATTTTACCAACTAATTATTAAAAGTTTCACGTTTTATAAAAAATAGCAAATAACATAGCATTGTTATTTTTTTATAGTTTGAAAATATTATATCAATGAAAAGTTCAGATATTAGAATCACTTTACGGTTATTTTCAGATATTAGAATCACCAATGAGGGCTTAAAATTAGAGAACGGGTTTTTAATTTCTTCATGCAATAATTAAAAGCTCTAAATATTGCTGGTAATATTTTTTCTGGTTATGAAGAAAATATAGGGAAAATACTGAGGCAACTTCAGACACTGTCCCCTCCTCCGATTGGTTCCATTAGGGCCTGTTTGGTTTTACTTCCGATTCCAATTTTTATTTCTATTATTTTTGAAATTTGAAAAGATAGTGGAAATAAGTTGAAAATGAATTTGTATTTGGATAAAATATTGAAAATATAATTATTATATTGGTTTTAATAGGTTATAAGTAGAGAGAGGTAGAAATAATGGAATAGAGAGAAAGATATATAAGTTATTGGGAGAAGATATATATGTTATTAGAGAATATCTTTTGAAAATAAAAATAAAAATGATGTTAGGTGAAAATGTGTAAAAAATGATATGCTTCATTTCTGAAATAGTAAAAAATATGAAAATAGAGTGTGGAAATGAAACCAAACAGCCCGATAAAAATTGAGAAACTGACATGTCAAATTAAACAAAAATAAAAAATTTAGAAAACGGAAAACCCGTATATCATTATTTCATATGTACCAAAGCTTTTGATTACACAATATTGATATTATCATACGAAGCTTTAATTCCCTTATGAAACATTTAGAAACTAATGTAAGAAATTTTCTTTTCATATAAAACTGATAAAATCTAAAATCTTCGTGTATGAAAGCCTAAAGCATACTCCATAATGATTTTTTGTAACTCTTGAAGCAACTCCGATGAAAGAAAAAAGAAAAATCTTTTCTCTATCACTTGTCAAGAATTTAGATAGGAAGTCAGTTGCTCTCTTAGATTCTCTACAAATAAATGCAAACCCCAATCTCTTAAAAAACTTTTTTCCTGATAGAATATCATAACAAATGTCAAGACATTGGTTTGAGCATTTAGTGAGTCCGGCCACAATAGAAATGACAATTTTGGAATCTAATTGAATTTCAACATGGGTCAATTCCAATCTTCTAGTAAATCTTAGACCATCATGTATAGCTAATATTTCTATTATTACCACAGTATCCCATAAAGAACTCCATCTTTTAAAAGATTAGTCTTTTAAAAATAGTTCACCTTCGCCAAAATAAATCTTCCAAAATAATCTTTAATAATAATGCCATACCCACATCCACCGCTTGAAGACCAAATAAATGCGTCACAGTTTATAGCAATAAATCCTCGAACCGAAGGACGTTTCCATCCCAATAGTTTCGGTTGCACATTTTCATTACCATAAATTCCTTGAAATGGATAGCTTTGCGTGAAACTCATTTTTTGAATAGGAATTGGAACTGGAAATGGGACATGTATCATAGCAACTGGCATTAAAATGTATTCCATGAATTTATAATCTCACTAAATCTAAAAATTTGAATGATTGGAATTCTGACAAGAAGAAAAAGGATATATAGAAATGAGAATTTAAGAGTAGGCTTTGAAATGATATTTTGTGATGGAACGCATAAATACATTCATATAGAAATGAGTCTACCAGCTAATCTAATACTACTGGGGCTAGGAAATGGATTCCTGACGCAAATTTGTCATCCACATATAAATGGACACGGTGACCGATTTGCACTCAAATACATATACTTTGTTTGGATACGTTTTTTGTTTAATTTTATTATGTGTTTATTGTATATTTTGGGAAAATGAATGATGAAAAAATTGTGGGAGAATGTGAAATGAAGGTTGGGGAATATGATTATATTTGGTTATTGTTTTTAAAAATAGTAAAACATGGGATTTGGGAATTTTGATATGTTTGGATATGTTTTTAAGGGGGTATTTTTTACTGTAAATATCACATTATTACTTTTGTGTTGATATTTATGGATGAAAATTGATATTAAAGAATTTTTTTAATTGTAAGGATAGTGATTAAAAATATTGTGTGTATATATATGTATCAAAGATATATAATTATTAAATGAGTTGTATTATAATATTTTATGGATTTTGTTTGTTAGTTGAAAATTTATTTAATTGTAATAATAATAATAATAATAATAATAATAATAATAAATTATTATTATTATTATTATTAGTAGTAGTAGTATATTTACCCTAACTATTATTAGTACTATTATTACTATAATTATTATAATTATTATTGTTATGGTTAATATTATTATTATATTATGGTTATTATTATTATAATTACGAATACTATTACCATTACTAGTATTACTATTATTATCATTTTATTTATTATTAATATTACTTACATTATAAAATAATTAGTACTATAATAATAATAATACTAATAAAAATAAAATTAATAATAATAATAATACTAATATTATTATTATTATTATTATTATTAGTGATGGGTACGTGGAGTGTTATGTGGCAGGTGGGCAACGAGGGTGGTAGGGGATAGGGTAGGGGTAGATAGGGGTGTGGGAGAATGTGAAATTAAAGTGTGATTTAGTAAACAATAAGAAGTATAAAGAATTTTTATGATATTTTACTGCAGTAGACAATGAAAAAAATGGGTTGGGATGCTCCCAGAACAAGTTTGTTTTGGGAGAACATATCCAAATAAAGTGATAATACATGGGAATAGGGAAAATTTGCATAAAATTAAATATGGTCTTGACATTTTAAAATTATTTAAATTAATATTTATTTGTTAATAGTATTAGTTTTATAGTTAAACAGCACATCTAAAATTAAATTGTAAATGAATAAAATAGAAAAAGAACAAAATAAATTGACAAAACCAAAAATAAGATCGCATGAGAAAAGAAAAGAAAATGATTAAAAAAATCGTCTTCTACTCTCTTCCAACTGACTCGCTTCCGCCAGAGTAGCAACCCCAAAACAACCATCACAACCGTTGGATTCCCCATCATCGGGCCGCCGTGCCGCCTACCTCCCAGACCGAACACATTTCTTTACTGGTAAAAGCCGTCCGAAGGGCCGCCGATTTCCAAGACTATGCGATTTATCGGAAACTCGCAGCGTTCCTGCCGATTTATCCGATGGTTCGTCCGTTCCAAGTTTTAGCATAAATCGACGTTCCGGCGGACAAATAGGCGTTACCGCGGGTCTTTTGCTCCAAATTGGAACCTGAGATTGCTTCATGATTCTTATACTCTGGTCTACAAATTCGGTGCCAGCGTTAATGCCAATTACTGTTGAAGCAGTGTTTCGCTGAAAATCTGATCTTGAGGGATGGATCAAAGCCAACTATGATATTCTTGTAAAAACTCTTTTGATCCACTGAATTCTTGCTACTATGGAATTTGTCAGCGAGGTGTTGGAATGGAAGGTGATGATTTCAGTGGTGGTTCCACTAGTTGTACTTGTTTCAGGAGGCTTTTCTGGGCTGCTTCTACACAAGGAGGACCAAACAGAAAGGTTAAAATAGCAACGACTATACCTATTGATGCCATTATCTCTATCCGGACAGTGCTTGTCTGATGGACTTTGATACTAAACCGGGAGTCCTTTTTGGCTTTAATGAACAGAAAACAAGGAAGCAGGGGAGGATCTCTTATCATCTGATTTTAACTGTAGTGTTAAGACAAGCACAACTGATGATGGAACAATTTTGAGGAAGAGAAACAAAACAGAATTTGATTTGCCAATGTTTAGTTATGCAAGTGTTTCGGCAGCAACACCAATTTTTCACAAGAAAATAAGCTTGGAGAGGGAGGATTTGGACCACTTTACAAAGTATTACAGTACTCTTGGGATTAAGAATTGTTAGACCTGCTAAAAGTTTTGGGCTTCTGAGAACTGCCTTGTCTGAACTTTGGACAGGGAAAACTACTAAATGGACAAGAAATAGCCCTCAAGTGGCTTTCTAAAAGATCTGGACAAGGTTTCGAAGAATTCATGAATGAAATTCTATTAATAGCAAAACTGCAGCATAGGAACCTTCTTAGGCTGTTAGGCTGCTGCGTCGATCCCAATGAGAGCATATTGATCTACGAGTACATGCCCAACAAGAGTCTACACTTCTTCCTCTTTGGTACAGTAACACTTATGAGTGTATATTCATTTCAATATATATTCCTGACTGCTCAAGAAATGGACGTAGCAGATTCAAACAAACCACACGCATTCACATTGTTGAAGGGATTGCCCAAGGGCTTCTCTTGTCCTTGAATATTCAAGGCTGCATATTATTCATAGGTACTTGAAGGTGAGCAACATTCTACTAGATAATGAAATCAACCCCAAGATATCAGACTTTGTCATGACGTGCATTTTTGGAGGCAATGACCTCAAGGACTTAGACAAATCGAATTGAAGGAACGTTGTAATTAATTAAAAGGGCTAGCTGATCTTAAAAAGCGTTTCCTTTCAGCTATTAATACTAATGCAAAAGGCTCTTTTTTTTTTTTTTCCTGGTCTTAAATTCTTCATAGATGTATGGCTCCTGAGCATGCTTTAGAAGGCATGTCCTCAATAAAGTCGGATGTATTCAGCATTGGAGTTTTGGTTCTTGAGATTGTTAGTTCAAGAAGAACGCTAGTTTTTATCATACTGACTCGCTCAATCTTCTTAGACATGTAAGATACTTTATATCTCATTTAGTTTTCTTGTTCACACCCTAATTTCAGTGAGTACATATCATATGGAAGGTAAAGATAGCTATTTCTAAAACAAAGCACAGGGACATAGCTGGTAATCCGGGGAACCATATATAAATCTATGTTGAATTATGATTAGATCATCTTAATTATTATGCTACTACTGAGGTAATAGCCCAATTGCTCTATCCCATAACTTTCTACAACAAAGTTATGGATTCAAATCCATTTGCAATAGTATTCCATAAACTAGTCACTTTTCTAGTGAAGAGACCAATTTGATTGGTGCTTTGGTGGAATTGGATAAGTTTGTCATTTGAACAGTAGCTACGGTTCAAAGCAGGCATTCCATATCAGCTGAAACTCCAATATTACACTGTCAAGTGGGTTTGCTGCACTACTTGTTGCTTGTTGTTATTTATAAAAAATAAAAAAGAAAAAAATCTTAAATGTTGTGCTCAATCTCTAACACTTTTTTTGAGGTGTCCAATATTTTCGGCACGGCAATTGTGGATTTCCAACAAGGCAATGGAACTGATGGATCCTGCTGTGGGCTCTCCCCCAACTTCTGCAGCACGGAGATGCATTAATGTGGGACGTTTGTGTGTACATGAAAATCCAAATGATGGATCAAATATGTCTGGTGTTGTTTCCATGTTCAGATAAACTCAACTTCATTAATAAGCCCAGATGATGATGGTGGGATTGAGCTGCTTATCCTCTATCCTTGATTTTTATAATCCATTTTGTTGTTTTCTCTTTCTTGGATTTTAGTGTCTCCTTTTCTTCGTGAAAATTATATGTTACAATCACATGAGCTTGTAATTCCTTGTGTTTTGTTTGGCTATACATACATATATGTGGAGTTAACCATTTGTGAGGCATCACTCTTTCTGCCTTGTTCTTTGTAGTGGTGCTTTATAGAAAATGAACTCTTGTTATTCACATTACATTAGCCCTGATAATTGGTGCCATTTTGATAACTGAAATGTGAAAAGCACTCTGTTTATATTTTGGTATTGCGTATCAAAAGTCATGACAAATGGAGTTTGATGTTCTGGTTTATTGAGATTTGACTCGATTCTTAGAAATCAAGTTAGACTGAGACTTGTAATTGTTGAATGTTTTGATTCTCTCTCCTCTGTTAGTTGATTATTTGAAACAATATTTGGGCCAAACTCGTGGATACACTTCATAATTCCAGCTATACCTCTTTTAAATCAGTAATCAAAATTCTGCCTTCCTCGCCCCAGAGACAGCCTGAATTTTGGTGAGCTTGTTCTTGTGTTGGTTATTTTACATGTGTCTGGAAGGAAAAATGTGCCACTGATCCTATAGAAACCTTCTCCTTACACTTGCTGCAGAGGGTTGCGTAATTGTGTTCTCTCTCGGCCAGTCGACTTGAAGAGCCAAAGTGCATTAGCAGATAGTTTCAAACAAAGAAAAACTAGAACATAGACAGCCATTGTCTTCTTAAATGCAGGACAATTTCTAGCATTCGATGTACAATGCATATTTGATATCTTAATATAGAGTGACCGAACTGCCTAGTTTCTGAAGTTTGTAGCTGGAAAATGTTATCGTAGGGAAAAGCCAATCTACTTATTAGTTAAATACTTTCGTGTTAGAAAATAAACAGAGTAACAAAACTCAGTCTCTGAGAAGTTAGATGACCGATGCAAACATGGAATGGCATATGTTAATTCTGTCGTTGATATCTTGCCATGGATGTACGTTGAATCCCTCATCAGTACGTGTTCACCATTTTTCTTTCCTAGATGTTTTTACATATATCGTCAGGTGGAACTCCACTCCACCAGTCGAAAGATAACATAATAGAGTAGAAGCAACATTCTTGAAATTCTCACGAGAACCCAATATTTTGCCTTCCGAAATGCCACATTTGTGGCGGACGTGAAAGCGTCATATATTAAAACATTTCAAAACCTCAAACAGGATTTGAAGATTATCAGGTAATTTATAATATTAAAGAGAAATAAATGTTCAAATATAATTAATTACATTTAATTATACTTATAAATGTCCAACAATAGAATTGCTTTGTTAATAGTATTTATTTATTAATTAAATTACGATTGAGATAGCATGATTTGAATCATTCAAACTTGTTGAATCTATTGAATGTAATGATAGAGACCATGAGTTGGAGTGGGTCAAATTAAATTGAGTTGACAAAAAAAGACATGAACCATAAGAATACTAGAAAATTATTTATTTATTTATTTTATGAAAGGCATTCATCGAATTGAAACTTATTGTAAATATTTTGACTGTAAGGTGGGTGATTATAAAATAATAATGTCACACTTATCACATAATCAATCAGATTAAGTAAAATGATGTCATTTCATTTATATTAGCAATAATAACTAGTATGGATTATTTTTAGGAAGTTTCCAAATGTACTTTATCTCAACAGACAACAGTGATTCGTATATACCGGAAAATGATTTCCCAATAAAGACCTATTCAAGAAAGGGTGTTTTTTTATTTTGGCATACAATAAAGAGCAGGGACGTCTTGTTGCAAGTAACACGTTTTGTGAATTATTCTTTTACTTCAGTATATATATATATATATATGTTGTGGTTATGAAAAATGTTAAGAGGGGAATACTGAGGCTGTGAGGCATCTTCTGACAGACTGACACTGTCCCCCCTCCAACTCCCATTGAGCTGGTGATGTTTTTTGTTCTCCTTTCTTATGGTGCTTTCCACTTGAATGATCCATATGACCGTAATCTTGGACAGTCATAACATCAGATCCCAGCAAACAAGCAACAGCTAAAAAATTATTAAAAACTGAAAAACTGCTAACTAACTTAAATGGAAAAAAAAAAAAAAATATTTCACAAAAGAGAATATCTAAACATCATTATTTCATATATGTAGGAAAAATTTTGATCACACAATATCAATATTATCATACAAAGCTTTAATTCTCTTACAAAACAAGAAGAAACTAATCTAAATTTTTTTCTTTTCATATACAACTAATAAAATCTAAAATCTTGGTGTACAAAAGCCTAAAGCATCCTCAATACTGATTTTTTGTAGTCCTTGGAGAACTCCGATGAATGAAAAAGCATTTCTCCATCACTTGGATAGGGGCGGCATATTCATTGCAGTGTCCCACTTGGATCATAGGATAAAGTTTTAGGCTGTTAGAAGTAGGTGAAGCAGCTCCCACATATAGCAACTAGGTTAATAACTTAGCAGATAATATCAAACAAGCAAAGACCAGAACAAAAACAGCTATAGTCTTCAAATCATTTAAATGCCAGAAATTTTCCATGTCCATATATTTGATATATATCTCAATAGCCATGATAATTCAACTAACCGTAAATTGTTCAGGACGCCTGCCTGTGAAGCCAAAAAGTTCAGTCTCATTGATGCAAGTTGCAACTCTATCATATTCCTTGTAAAGCATGTAACAAGCCCAAAATGTAAACAAGTACTCCACCACTATATGGACAAAAAACCTGAAATTCAACCATAAGGGTTATTATCATCATACCAGCTCAGCTTCAGAGCAGCGAACTCATAAAGACATGTAAAGTAATATTTTGAAGTGACATCAAATAAATCAAACCTAATGAAATGCACTGATATACCTTCTCTTCTGGGAGTATGCATATTTATCTTCACTAGGAAAAGGGCCATCAAACTTACTTAGGAGACTTGAGATGCACATTTGATGTCGAAAGCTTGTCGATGTGGCTGACAACCAAGTCATGCCGCAGAAAAAATAAAGTCCCACCAGATACATTCACCGGAACCAGAAGTAGGAATGCTGCAATGGCTATTATTCCAAATATTTCAATCTGTTAGAGGTTAAAAAGAAGAAAAAAGTGTAAAGAATCTAAAAAGGGAAATCTTCAATTTCAATTCAAGGTAGAATATGACACACGAGATCAAACAAAATCACCTAAAGTAAATCTGCATCAACACTGTAAGAGGCAATTCAGTCTAGAGAAAGGCTAGTAAAACATATAAACTAAACGGAAAAAAATATTATTGAATATGTTATGGCATCAATGAAATTGTGACGCCCATCCCATTTTTATTTTCCATCTCTAGTCATTAGCGGAATAACTCACAATTTGAAGAAAAATTTAGTGACTGGAATATTAAAAGGGTACTCTGAGGATAATGTTTGCAACTAATTTTCAGCATTGAGGAAGAGGAAGAGTGAGACAGGTACGGGGCCTAAGGATACTCAAAAACCGTGCTACAGTTACATCATTCAAGAAAGTTGTTCCTTTTGCTATAATCTTTGAACATTCTCCAGCAAAAAGTCATAAATTCACCTTAAATCTTGTATTTCATTTACATCCAATAACCTCACTTCGAAGTTCGAACTTCTTGGTGGCTTAGCACCAAAAGTAATTTCTCAGACTTAAAAGTTTTGCAGTTGCTTTAGTTTCAAATATAAATCCTCTTCGTCAAATTTTGATTATAAATCCATTACTCAAGAGACACTTTCAAGTTTAGTCTTCTCTTTCAGATTCTATGGGTCGTTTTTTCATTATAAATTTTCTCAAGTGACAGCTATTACTAGAAATAATGTGAGGACACGGCATTCCTTATTTGTACTTGCGTAGACATTAATGTGAAGCTCTTCGACAAAAAAGTTTGCCAATCCTACAAATTCGAGGGGAGAAGATGCCCATGTTAAATGTAAGGATGCATACCTCTACGTAGACACGATACTTGCAAAATTATCAAACAAAGTAAAAACATTTGTATAGACTAAAATTCAAAAGTATAATTGAGAGAATTATCATTTACCAACCCAGGATCTTTCTATTGTGAAAATAATTTGTATGGCTATAAAATCATCCTCAAAAGATACTCCCGACGTTCCTCAACCTCAACAAGTTCCGCTTGAAACTTAAATTCAGCATAGACATAAAATCAAAGCAAACTGATACTAGAGTCAAGATTGATTGCCTAAGAGCTCATTTTATAAGTTTAGTTTGTTGAGTACAACAAACCAAGTTTTAACATTTTTTCTATATATTTAAGATTTGAAGTTTGTCAAGCTCGACTTGATTTGTTAAAAATGATAAAATATGTGTAAAAATATCAAAATACCCAAGTTTGACTTCCATCCGACTTAAATAAAGCTTGTTTGACTCAAATACAATTTTAAGTTCAACAAGTTTGAACCAAACTTGAAGAATAGCTTGTTCGACTTGGCTCAATTTGTTGCAAACCTACCTAAAACCATCATACTTTTAACCAACACAACAAAATATGTTAGCGATAGCCACTGCATAAACCAAACAATAATGCATATTCTCTAGAAAATAGCAAAATTAAGCTCTGGAACAATTTAGTCATAACAACTGAAAATAGAAAATTAAAATAATTAATGGAAATCAAAATGTAAATTCCAAGATAACACTATTCCACAATTTTCAAGCAAATAACCAGGACATCCAAAATACTGGAAAAAGGAAAAACAAGAAGAAGAAGAAGAAACGAAACCGCAATATTATACCACTTCCACCACACACATTATTATCGAAGAAAACAACATAGTCTACCAAAAAGCTCCAATACCAGCCTCCCTAAAGCAAACAAACAGAGTCCAAGAACCATTAGAACGAAAAAGACAAACAAATAACCAGTAAAGGTTTAAACTAATGCAAGCACCCAAAAAGACAGATAATTGAATT
>JACGDI010005569.1:160289-179777 GCA_014898725.1 Jacaranda copaia
AGACTCACTCATCTTCAGAGCCTGAGGCATCCAGTTGAGGAAAGTTAAATTGATGAATGCTGACACCCCCATATCACCAGACTGGCCATTTCTGTAGGTTATTCCTGGATTCAGACAACCATAACAACTGAAAATGTGGAAAGGAAAGAGAAAAGAAGAAGAATTAAAGGAGGCGACAAAAGGTAGTTCCAGAAAGAATAGAAAAGAATATTTTCTTGGTGGGCTTTTCGGGTAAAAAGTTGCGCGGTTGATGAGGTATATGGGTTTTGTTTGTATTCTTCCTTTCTTGCATCTTTTGATTTCGGTCTGTATTTCTTGTCTGTCTGTTCATCTCTTTTCGGGCGGCGGCGTTCCGCCGTGTAAAGGCCGTGGCATATCATGAAAGGCTCTCAGTACATTCTAAAATTTTTATAATCAAAAATATTTATTATGTATATTTAAACAAATTTTGATTAAACAAAAATTGAAAGTCTGCGACGTCGCAATGGACAAAAGTAAAAAGTTCACAACCCAGAAAATCGAAGCATCATTATTCCAACTATAGAAAATTTTGATTTCAGAAGACTAATATTATCATACAAAGTTTTAATACTCTTACAAATCAACTAGAAACCAATCTAAATTTTTTCTTCTCATATATTACTAACAAAATGTAAAATCTTAGTGTACAAAAACCTAAAGCATCCTCGATGATGATTTTTTGTAGTCCATGGGGCAACTCTGATGAAAGAAAAAGCATTCCTCCATCACTTGTCAAGAATTTTGATAGGAAGTCAGTTACTCGGTTAGATTTTCTAAAAATGAATGCGAACCCCAATCCCTTAAATTTTTTTTTTCTGATAGGATATCAAAATAAATGTCAAGACATTGTTTTGGGCATTTAGCGAGTCCAACCACAATAATAATGACAATTTTGAAATCTGATTGAATTTCAACATGGGTCAGTCCCATTCTTTTCGCAAGTCTTAGACAATCGCTTATAGCTAGCATTTCTATCATTATTACAGTAATTCCATATGCAACTTTATCTTTTAAAAGGTCAGTCTTTTGAAAGTGGTTCACTTTTGTCGAAACATATCTTTCAAAATAATCTCTAATAACAATGTCGTACCCACATGTGCCGCTTGAAGACCGAAAAGATCCATCACAATTTATAGCTATAAAACCCGGAATGGAAGGACGTTTCCATCGTAATAGCTTTGGTTGCACATTTTCATTAGCAAAAATTCCTTGCAATGGATAACTTTGCATGAAACTCTTGTTTTGAATCGGAAATATTGGAATTGGATTTGGAATAGGAAGCGGGACAGGTATGAAATGATTTTTCATGAAGCTCCTATTATGAATAGCAACTGGCATTAAAATATTCTCCATATATAGTCTCACTGAATTTAAAAACTTTTGAGAATGAAATGAAATTTTGAAAAGAAAACGCGTATAGAAATGAGAACTTAAGAATAAGCTTTGAAATGTTGTTTTGTGAATGAAGCGCATGAATGTGTTTATATAGATATACAAGTAGTCCACTGACTAACCAAAGACTACTAGGACTGGGAAATGACCTTCCCGTAGACATTCACGTATAAGTGGAAACACAAACCAATTTGCACTCAAATTCATATCGTATGGAAATGGGAAAAATATCTGTGAAATTAAATATAAATCTTGACATTCTGAAATCACTTACTATAAAAATAAATTAATATTTGCTTGTTAATAGAATTAATCTCATTTTATTTTCACATCAGAAAAGCAGATTTAAATTAAATTTAAGCGAATAAAACAGAAAAAAAATTTAAATAATGAACAAAACCAGATATAATACTGCAAGAAAAAAACAAAAAAAAAATGAGGGAAAAAAAAGAGTCGTCTACTCCATACAACAGCCCTCTCCAACCGACTCCCTCTGCCAGAGTGGCAACCCCAAAGAAACCATCACTACCAGCGGATTCCCAATTCTCCGGCCGCCTTCCTCCAAGCCTGAACATATTTTTTCACCGATAAAGCCGTCCGAAACGCCACCGTATTCCAGGGCAATACAATTTATCGGAAACTCGCAGCGTCCCGGACGATTTATGCGATGGTTCGTCCGTTATGACTTCACAGATTTGTAGTGTATATATACCAGCATTATGGCAAATCTTTCCCGCCAAATGGCAACCTGCGATTGTTTCATGGTTCTGACACTCCAAATCGGCTGTACAGATTTGATGCCAACGTTATAATACCAAACAAAGTCGTACCCTACATATTGAGACCAAAACAGTGCAAAAAGAACACTTCTGCTGCAAAGAAGCCCAAACCAAAAACTTAGTTCGGAGCAAAAGAATCCAAATCTAATGCATGATGAAGCCAACTTCAATTTTTCTGGGGTTACTCCACCATTTTGTTCTTGTTCAGGAGTACTTTCCAGGCTGTGCGGCAAATCAGGGCCCGGTGGATGGCAATCTTCGTTCTGCACCAAGTCTGTCCCAGCACCACTCCCCCTCAGTCTCTGGAAGCCAGGAAAATGTGTATCTGGAAGGAAAATGAGCCATGGACCCCGTACAAAGCTTCTCTTTGCACTTGCTGCAGAGGGTTGCGATCTTTTTCAGCCAGTTGACTTGAAGAACCATTGGGCTAAAAATTTAAAAACTTTCGTACTGGATTAGAGAAAAATTAAAAAAAATATAACTATCTTATCATTATTTTAACATGCAATTAATTAATTTTATCAACTCATTAAAAAAATTAATAATTGATGCACAAACGAAAAAGCACCAATAGCAAGAAAAAAATATATTTTATTGAATTGATCTAATTGCTAATAGTTAGAATACAAAGAATGAATAACTAATAGCTTATTGAATTACATCATTGTGTTTATACTTAACAGAATCCCACTTTTCTTATATAATTCTCTCACGTTCCTGAAATCTAGCATACTAACATACATGATCCTCTATGAAATTACGTGGGCTTACCACGTGTGCACTACTGTATGACTACTTCTTATGATCTCGGAGTCCCTTATTCTTGTGCCTAAATGCTCTATCACTCGAGCTCACTCAGGATTGAATACAAGACAAGCTCAGTCTTCCACTCTCTTTCTGCTGCTCAGTTCCTCCCAATTTGTTTTAATCATCTCTTGAGCAGCTCGACCGTCTTAGTTCTGCTCGGTCTTGTCCTCTTCACTGCAGCTCGGCTCGGTATTGTTCCTCTTACTTAGCACATCTCGGCTCAGTATTGTTCCTCTTACTCCATACAGCACGGCCAAAGATGTCCTTATTGGTCAAATTTATAGTGTTTCAAAGGGAATTCTTGGGGTGGCATCAATAATTGTTTAAGAGTTTCACATTTTATAAATAATAAATAATATAGTATTGATTATTTTTTGAGTTGCCTAATTTAAATATGAAAAATTCATACGTTTTTATAATATTCAGATAGTTTCCCCAATAATCGAAGAAGACAATAAAATTAAAAAGAGAGAAGAAAGTGTCATGCTAGAGAAAAAAGAAAATATAAACATCTTATAATTATTTTTAAACATAAAGTTTATACTATCAAGTAGGGACGGGGATTTAACTTTTGTTGTTGGGCCTTAAATAAATAAAAATTAATTATTTATATTTATTGAATTAAATTAATTGATGTTTAATTAATGATAAACATAAATTTAATTAATTTAATTTCTACTTATTTAATTTTATAAATTGAAAATAAATTTTTAAGTATTTATTCACAATCAAGTAATTAGATAAAGAGTATAATTAGGTTAGACTCGTTAGAGTATTTTTATTATATTCATGTGAGAAAAAAAGTACAGGGATTTAGTTAAAAAGAACCTTAAAAAATTACAAAATATATGAAAAATTCATCCTTTTGACTTTAATAAGATTGAGGCAAAGAAACAAAAGAGAATATTTTAAAAAGATTTTTTTAATATTTCTTTGTCTTTTAACAGCTACAAGTAAGAAGCTTTTTCAAACTATTAATATTATGAAAAAAGGCTTAAAAATAAAATAAAAGTAATTTTTTAGCCAATTATTTAATTAATTATATTGAGAATGATATTACAATTTTTTGTAATGATTTGATTATTAATGAAATTTATAGTATAAAATATTGTTGTGCTCAATTTCAATATAAATCATAGTTCGTAAAATGTAAATTTTATATTTAACATTTATATTTTTATAGCTTTTGACCCATTCATACTTTTATTTCTGAATTTGTCACTGTTATCAACTCATTAAAAAATTAATTATTAAAAGTTTCACATTTTATAAATAGTACAAAATAATGTAGCATTGATGTTGTTGTTGTTGTTTTTTTTCTTCTAAGTTTAAATATATCATATCATTGAAAAGTTCATATATTAGAATCACTTTATAGTTATTATCATGATTGAGTATGTTCCACGACACTCACACATCCCTAAATAGTAGAATAAGTGATACCCCAATAAAAGCTCAAAATTACAGATATGGTTTTTAATTTCTTCATGCAATAATTACAAGCTCTAAATATTGCAAGTAATATTTTTCTTATTAACTATTTTTTACTGCAGTCTATATGCTCTGGTTATGAAAAAATGTAAAGGCGAATACTAAGGAATATGTTCTAACACCGTCCCCTCCAATTGGTGTTTCTATAAAAATTGAGAAACAGCCATGCCAAATTAAACAAAAATAAAATATTTAGAAAATAGAAAACCTAAATATCATTATTTTATATGTAGTAATGCTTTTGATTACGCAACATTGATATTATCATACAAAGCTTTATTTCCCTTAGAAAACAACTAGAAACTAACCTAATTTTTTTATTTTTCATAAACAACTAATAAAATCTAAAATTTTAGTGTACAAAAGCTTAAAGCATCCTCAATAATGATTTTTGTAGTCCATGGGGCAGCGCCGATGGAAGAAAAAGCATTTGTCCATCACTTTTTGATAGGAAGGTAGCTGTCATATTAGATTCTCTATAAATAAATGTGAACCCCAATTCCTTAGACAATCGCGTATAGTTCCACAATACAAATGGCAATCCTTGAATCTAATTGAATTTCAACATGGGTCGTCCCAATCTTCTGGCAAATCTTAAACAATCATCCATAGCTAGCATCTCTATCATTACCATAGTAATTTCACATGAAACTTCATCTTTTGAAAGATTGCCATTCTGAAGGTGGTTTGCTTTTGACAAAACTAATATTCCAAAATAATCCCTGCCAATAACACCATACCCACATGTATTGTTCGAAGATTGAAAAGACCCATTGCAATTTATAGCAAAATATCCCAAAATTGAAGAATGTTTCCATCCAAATAGTTTTGATTGCACATTTTTATCAGTAGAAACTCCTTGCAATGGATAAGATTGCATGAAACTCATTTTTTGTATAGGAATTGGAATTGAATTTGGAATTGGAAGTGGGGCATGTATCAAATGATTTTCCGCAAACCTTCTCTTATGAATAGCAACTGGCATTAAAATATTTTTCATGAATAGTCTCACTGAATCTAAACATTTATAAGAACAAAACGGAATTTTGACAAGAAAAAAAATGATGTACATAGAAATGAGAGTTTAAGAATAAGCTTTGAAATGATATTTTGTGAATGGGACACATAAATGCATTTATATAGAACATACAGGCAGTCTACCAGCTAACCTCATACTATTAGGACTAGGAAATGAATTCCTTAATTTGTCATCTATATATATATATAAATGGACACAGTGTCCAATTTACACTCAAGTACATACTGTAAGGCAATAGGGAAAATGTATACAAAATTAAATATGATTTTGACATTTTGAAATCATTCATATTAATACTTAATTGTTAACACTATTAATTGTTGGTCCATGATATTACCAACATGTAGTAGTGCAACAAAATAAATAAATATAGCAATTTAGATTATCAAGAGTTGAAACTAATAATTACAAGATGGTAAAACGTGTATTTTTTATCAAATTATAAAATGCAAGTATAACATGTATGATTTGAATTATACAATCAGCATAATCAAGGCACAACAGAATTCATGTATAAATGCAACATGTTACGATTTCAGGAAAAGCCAAAAATTACATGCAACCAAGGCATCAAAAACAATAAAACATGCTATCAGTTTGTGTAATTTTAACTACAAGGAATTTAAGAAACTTATTTGTAGATTATGTATTGTAATAGAACCAATTAAAATACCAAATCACAAAATTCTTCTGTTTGCCTTGAAGAAACGAACGCCATGACTTAGTACTGCAATGGGGGACAACGCTGCCCCTCTCAGGATAAGTTGATTTAGAACGATCAGGGGCACTCCTTCTTGTTCATCTTGAACAGTAACTCAATTGCCAGAATCAGATAACGCAATGAATGGAAGATAGGGAGATATATCAGAGAGGGATGAGAGAGATAACTGCTATCAGAAGAGGGCTTCGGTACTTGTGCGTGTCTCTCAAAGTCTGCCAAAATTAGGGCCAGTTGCAATCAAATTTTTTAGATAATAGCCTCCAACACGTTTCTATCATATCCCTAATTATAGGCTAATCTCCAATGGATCTTTACTTAGTTAGACCCTTATCCGATTAAACCCTAATTAAGCAGTTTGAATTTTAAATTTTAAATTTTAAATTCCAACTAAATTTCATCCAAAAAGATAAGACTAAAACTGAGACAGAGACAATTTGCCCTAACGCCTGCGCCTGAATCTGGATCTGAATTCGGGTTGGGCGGCGACAACGCCATGCGTGTGGTCTACTTATATGAACCCCTTAATGAACACTTTTAACAAGCATTCATTCTTAAGTTCAATATATACTAGTTAACACTTGTTTATAAAATCAATGTGGGACAAGTGAACCCTTCAACTCCTCTACTTAGTTTTATAAGGCACAAGCTAGTCTCTACTTTGTCAAATTTCCTATGTGGGATAAATCAATTCATACCACTTAACCAATTTTCTTCATCTATTTCAACACCATAATTATCTTTGGATTCCAACCATAATTGGCATCCATCTAAATATAATTAAACATGTAATTAGGCTTAAATTATGCCGATTACTTCAATCCCCCACAAATCCATAGATAATGGCTATCACATTCAACATAACTTGCTTTAAAAAATAATACCTTCTGGTTTGAACCACTCCTTAAGTTATCTGATTTCTGCTACCATCGAGACAAATAGATCTTAGCCTTGAATTTGTACTCATGATTGTGATTGTGATTGTGTCCATTAGAAACAACGAGCTAAAGGCAACGTACTGATCTTTAAGGTTGACACATTAAGGCTATGTGTCCCAATCCTGTATCACGAATGTTTGTCAAGGAACAACCCAATTCCTTTAGTCCTAGCCAAAGAACTACATTCACTTAGTTGAGCGTCTCCAGGGATTCACTGTTCGCATCTCATCCAAAAGATTTAACCCCATTCAGAGTTAAACTCTTACTATACTAGTAGTAGTCAACACCTACCAAGCAATCAGGGGAGAGACACCAGATACAAAGTATCAATCTAATATTTTAGATGCAACTTAATATACTCAGTAGCTTGTTTATACCACATCGAACATACCTTGTGGGATCTCCACTTGGTAGGTTGGGTTGCCACTGTAGGTATATCACTGATTGGTTTCCAGTCCTATCCCCAACCTGAACTTATGAACTGAGGACAAATCAAATCTTTTAGTTAGAGGGTTTGCAATGTTATCTTTGAATCTAATAATGTCAATTGCTATAACCCTTTTAGACACTAACTCCCTTATAAACTTTAGTTTAACTTGAATGTGTCTTTTAGTCTTTCGATTGAACTTTGAACTTCTAATCTTTGCAATTGTGGTTTAGTTATCACAAAATACTACAATTCCTGGAAGATCTTTGGTTACCATGGGCAATTGTACCATCAGCCTATATAGCCATTTCTGTCTCTGTCCTAATTGTGTCCAAAGTAAACAACTCAGCCTTAAAAGTGGACTGGGTTGCCAAAGTTTGTTTAGTAGACTTCTAGGAGATAATGCCCCCACCCAAGGTAAACACATACCGTGTACTTCCATTACTTTTGAAGGTTTTGGCTATCTAATTAGTGTCATTGTACCCTTCCAGCAATGCAAGAAATCTTTTATAGTGTAAGGCTAGTGAAACCAAGCCCTTTAGATACCTAAGTACCCTATCCAAAGCCTCTCAATGAGTTCAATTAGGACAGCTTGTGTATCTAGCAAGATTAGAGACCGCAAATGAGATATCTGGTCTTGAGCCACTTGCAAGATATTACAAGCTACCAACTATTTAAGAATACCTCAATTGAGATACTGGTGTACCAATTTCATTCTTAAAGAGAGCTATTGAAGGATTATACGGTGTTTTTGTGATTCTACTTTTTTATAGCCAAATTTCTCAATTATCTTCTCAATATAGTGATATTGAGAGACTGCTATAGCCTTAGTTGAACAAATCAACTTAAGTTTGAGAGTCATATCTCCAACACCCATATTTTTCATTTCAAACTTATTCTTTAAGAAACATTTAGTCTCATTGATAATCTCAGTATTGGAGCTAATCAACAGAATGTCGTCTACATATAGGTGTAACATAATACAGTTATCACCTTTAACTTTGCAGTAGATGCACTTATCATTATCGTTTACTATGAAGCGAAATGACAGTATGGTTTTGTCAAACTTTTCATGCCATTGTTTAGGTGCTTGTTTCAAACCATAAAGTGATTTAACAAGCTTGAAAACTTTTTACTTATTTCTAGAAGCTACAAATCCCTTAGGTTGTTCCATATAAATTTCTTCCTCAAGATCACCATACAAAAAGGCTGTTTTCACATCCATTTGGTGAATAGAGAAATCATATATCGAAGCCAATGCTATAAGCACTCGAATGGTAGTCAAACGAGCTATTGCAAAATAGATGTTGAAGTAATCTATTTCCTCATTTTGTCTAAACCCTTTAGCAACTAGCCTGGCTTTAAATTTATTAACAGTTCCATTAAACTTATGTTTTTTTTAAAGATCCACTTGATTCCTATAGTAGTACACCTTAGAGAGAGATCAATTAATTCCTATATCTCGTTAGAGACAATAGAGTCCATCTTACTTTTAATGGCTTCTTTCCGATGCTTAGCTTTAGAAAAAGTCATAGCATCTTTGAAGGTAACAGGATTGCCCTCGACAATGTAAGTAACAAAGTTATTCCCAAAGTCCTTAGCGATTCTAGCTCTTTTACTCTATCTGGGTTCATCTAGTTCTCTAGGAATTGTGTTGGTACTACTAGGACTAGCCCCCATATTTGTCATCTTTTTCACATGATTAGGAATTGATGTAGACTCAAGGGTTAAATCTAAAGAAACATTTTGAGGTATCCTTAGCTTTATGGGAAACACATTCTCAAAGAACATGGCATTACAAAATTCAACTATAGTGTTCACATCTACTCCTAAAATTTCTAATTTAATAACAAAAAAATCTCATAGCATAAAATGTTTTCACATAGCCTAGAAAGACTGCATTAACAGTCTTAAGACCTAGCTTCTTCCTCTTGTTTTCAGGGACTAATACTTTTGCAAGACAGCCTACACTTGGAAATACTTTAGATTAGGTTTCTTGCTTTTTTCAAAATTTAATTGAGTACTTTCTTTATGTTTTAAGGGAACTCTATTCAGAATATGACAAGCTGTATTCATAGCTTCCCCCCACATGTACTTGGGCAATCAAGAATTTAAAAGCAAACTGTTAATCATGTCTATAAAAGTTCTATTCTTTAACTCTACTATCCTGTTTGAAACGGGAGAATAAGGGGTAGTTTCTTCATGAATTATGCTAAAATTCTGATAGTATTCATGAAATGTGTTGGATCCATATTCTTTACCCCTATTTGATCTTAAACGTTTAAGTTTTTTGCCAATTTATGTTTCAGCTTTATTTTTGAATGTAATGAACTTTTCTAGTGCTTCATCTTTATGTTTTAATTAATAGACATAATAATACCTACTGCTATCATTTATAAAGGTGATAAAGTATCTTTTATTTTCTTTTGTTAAAACTTCATTGAACTCATAAATATCTATATGCACTAAGTCAAGAATTTCAATTTGCCTTTCAACTCAGTGGTAAAACTTTCTAACTTTCTTAGCTTTAGCACGGATTTGATATTTATGATCTCGTTCAATTTCATATTTAGGAATTAGATTTAAGTTCATCATACATTTGATAGAACTAAAATTAAGTGTCCTAAACGACTATGCTAAATAAATGAATTCTCAATAACATTAATGACAGGAGAACTAGAAAATTCAACTTTATTAGAACCAATAATGTTCTCAACTTACAACTTAAACAAACCATTAATGGAAAGATAGCCTTTACAAATGAAAGAATCGTAATGTAAAATTACAACTTTATTCGACTTGAAAGAAATTTCATAACCCTCCATAACTATTACAAGATCACTAATTATGTTTCTTCGGACTCTAGGAACATGATGCACCCTTTGCAAAGATAGTATGCGCCCCGAAGGAAATTTTAGGCCCACACATCCTATCCCAAACACTTTGGCTACACTTGAGTTTTTCATCGTCATAGTCCTTCTGCTAATTGGCTGATAAGACATAAATAGTGTTTATCAACACAAATGTGCATGTTAGCACCAGTGTCTATCAATCAATCATATGGTTCATGGATAGAGAATAATTTGAGTTTGAAAGAAATGTACTTATCAATGGATGCATCAGGAACTCTAACTTCGCTAGTGTCTCCAACAACTATGTTGACCACTGGTCCAGTAGACTGGGCTTGGACCTTGGCTTTTTTGAAGGAACACTCCTTAGCCTAATACCCCTTTTGTCCACAATTCTAGCGAGGCTTGTTTACCTTAGGTTTCTTATTATTTTTGGCCTTTTCTTTATCGATGGTTTTAGAGTTCGAGTTCAAGTTGATTTTCTTCT
Organism: Jacaranda copaia; assembly: GCA_014898725.1. NCBI lineage: Eukaryota > Viridiplantae > Streptophyta > Magnoliopsida > Lamiales > Bignoniaceae > Jacaranda > Jacaranda copaia. The sequence goes on from JACGDI010005569.1 coordinate 171,238, forward strand.
TTCCTACTATCTCATTTGCCTTCTAATGGTACTCAATAGGAACATTATGAGATTGATTTCTGTGTTCCTCTTCGATGCTTATGGCGATCATTAGGTCATCTAAAGTCAATTTTCCTTTTTAATGCTTCAGAGTCATGCCAAAACTTTCCCATAACTTGGGGAACTTATCGATAATTGATATGACCATAAATTTCTTAGGAAGTTTCATATCAGCATCAACTAGTGAATACTCTAGATTGATCATTTCATGTGTTTGTTCAAATATAGACCTGCCCTCAACCATCTGATACTTTAGAAATTTAAAAATTGAATACTTTTCCATTCCTTGCTCTTCAGTATTGTATTTCTTATCTAATTCATCTCATAAAGACTTAGTCGTATAGGAATCAAAACAATATACATCAAAAAATGTATTAGACAAAGCTGACAGAATCACTCCTCGAACAATCTGATCCTTTATTTTTCAATTGAGTATTTCTTTAGTTTTAGGATAAGTTTCAATTGGTTCTGGCATGGTTAGCTGAATCAACAAAAGAAGACCTTTCACCGGCAGCCAAATTTTCATACACTTATGCCAACGCTTAAAGTACTGGCCTGGGAATTTTTCTGGTAATCGGGAAAGGCCAACTTTCGTTGACACTAAATCACCAACAACATAAGAAATTGAAGCCCTTGCAGATTTCTCAAGAAAAAAATAATCCTACAAGAGGATATCAAGGCAAACAACTAGAATTTATAGGCCAAATTCCTAGATAGGATATATAATCAGAAATCTCAACAGATAAATAACACATGTAATATTCGTTTCTTCAAGATTATTGATTCTAATATTACCAGCATGTAGTAGTGCAACAAAATAAATAAATATAGCAATTCAAATTATCAGGAGTTAAAATAGATAATTATAAGATGGCAAAACGTGTTTTTTTTTTTTTTTTTATCAAATTATAAAATCCAAGTATGACATGCATGATTTGAATTATACAATCAACATAATCAAGGCATAACAGAATTCATGCATAAATACAACATGTTATGATTTTAGGAAAAGCCAAAAATTACATGACAACCGAGGCATCAAAAACAATAAAACATACTATCAGTTTGTGTAATTTTAACTACAAGGAATTTAAGAAACTTATCTGTAGATCCTGCATCGTAACAAAACCAATTAAAAGACCAAATCATAGAATTTTTCTATTTACCTTGAAGAAATGAATGCCCTGACTTACCATTGCAATGGGTACAGTGATGCTCCTCCCATGATAAGATGGTCCAGAACGATTTAGTGCCCGTTTTCTCATTTACCTCGAATAGTAACTCAATCGCCAAAATCAGATAGCTCAATGAATGGAAGACATAGAGATATATCAAAGAGGGACGAGAGAGATAACTGCTATCAAAAGAGGGCTTCTGTGCGTGTGCGTGTCTCTCAAAGTCTGTCAGATATTGACTATTTATAAAGAAAATTATGCTTACTGCAGTCAAAGTTTGCCAGATAATGGCCTCCAACACGTCTCTAGCACATTTCTACCATAAACTGCCATATCCTTAATTATTAGGCTAATCTCCAATGGACCTTTACTTAGTCAGACCTTGATCAAGCTCGATTAAGTAGTTTGAATTTTAAATTTTAAATTTTAATTAAATTTCGTCCAAAAAGATAAGACTAAAACTAATACAATTCGCCCTAACACCCACGCCCATGCCCAGATCCAGGCTAGACGACGACGACGCGCGCGTGATCCACTTTTATGAATCCCTTAATGCACACTTTTAACAAATATTCATATTTAAGTTTAATATATAGTAGTCAACATTTGTTTATAAAACCAATGTGGGACAAGTAAAGGGTTGAGATAACTCTCCAGCTTTTCAACTTGGTTTTATAAAATACAAACTAGTCTTCACTTTGCCAAATTTCCTATGTAGGACAAATTAATTCATACCAGTCAACCAATTTTCTTCCTCTATTTCAATACTATAATTATCTTTGGAAGTCAACCAATTTTCTTCCTCTATTTCAATACTATAATTATCTTTGGATTTCAACTATAATTGGTATTCATCCAAATATAATTAAACATGTTATTGGGCTTAAATTATGCCAATTATAACCTTAATTTTATAATTAAACAGCACATCTAACATTAAAATTTTAAATGAATAAAATAAAAAAAGATTAAAATAAATGGACAAAACCAAAAATAAGATCGCAAGAGAAAAGAAAGGAAAATGATTAAAAAGAGTAGTCTTCTACTCTTCTCCAACCGACTCCCTCCCGCCGCAGTGGCAACCTCAAAACAACCCTCACCACCGTCGGATTCCCAAACGTCCAGCTGCCGGTGACGCCTCCCTCCCATCCCGAACATATTTCTTAACTGGTAAAAGCTGTTCGAAAGCGCCGCAGATTTCCAAGACTATGCTATTTATCGGAAACTCTCAGCGTTCCTGCAGATTCATCCGATGGTTCGTCCGTTCCAAGTTCACAGATGTTTAGTATAAATCGATGTTCCGGCTGACAAATTGGCGTTACGCGGGTCTTTTGCTCCAAATTGGAACCGGAGATTGCTTCATGATTCTTATACTACTCTCCAACAAAATGTCACGTATTCACCATCAATCTTGTATTTCACTTACATCCAATGTTGTAGGAAAGCCCTTCGGCTGTGTGAAGATAGTAATTCAACATTTGTACCTCAAAGTTGCCAATTCTAAGCTTCCTGATCCTTGAGGTTGTTGATGTAATTGGCGTTATTTTTCTTACATAATATCTTTGAGGGCTTCTCTTTTTTCTTTGCGCTGTCTTTTTGCCTAAAAAAATATTTAAAAGATACAATAAGATATCTGATGCAATGCTTGGATCAGGGAAACAAAAGATGTTGGAAGTGGTGATTGCACTGCTGGTTCTCCTAGTTGTACTTGTTTCAGGAGGCTCTGGGCAGCTTCTATACAAAAAGGTCAAAACGGTTATGATAATTCTTATGGAAGTCATTACCTCCATCCGGACTGCCTTCTCCGATTGACTTTGATGCTAAACTCTGACTGCATTTTGGCCTCCATGAACAGAAAACAAGGAATATGTGAGGATCTTTTGTTGTTCGATTTTAACCGTAGTGTTAAGAGTTAAGATAACTAAAACTGATGATGGAACAAATTTTGAGAAAGTGAAACAACACAGACTTTGATTTTGGTTAACCAACTTTAATTTCATCAGAAATTAAGTTTGGTGAGGGAGGATTTAGACCAATTTACAAGCACGTCCGGTGCGTGTTGGCAGGATGCCAGCCCACAGGCACAAGGTTGCAGCGCCCAGGTGCAAAATTCTGGGCAGAAGAATCAGTGATGCACGCCACAGCGCAGGGAGGCTGCGCTGCAATGTGTGGCACTCTGTAATGCGTGCCGCGGCCCCAGGAAGGTCGAATCGCGATGCTATGTGTTCTAGCAGCTTTTCAAGTTACGTGGCGCCGTGGAGCAACGTGCAGGCCCATGACCTATTTGGGTATTTTATTTGAGTATTAAGACCCGATTTCTTCCAGGTTGATTAGAATGAACTCTAGAAAATTAAGTCTATATAGTTTTAGAAATATTTTCTCAGAACGGAGTGTAAAAGAAGAGTGCTGGGTGTTCTCGTAAGATTTATGGGATTTAAATTATATTTGATCATTTGATTTGGATTTAATAAATTTATATTTTTATTGAGTGAATTAGGCATATTATTGAACCATGTTAAATTTTATTGTCTCTTTTGTTGAATTACTTTCCTTTTACTTCTCAATTTTATTTTTTGATCTTACTAGGTTACAACAATATTTTTGGAAAAAGTCTGATGATCCACTGAATTCTTGGTACTATGGAATTTGTCAACCAAGTATTGGAGTGGATATGTATTTGGCTCAGTTCTTGAAATAAGCTACTTTCTTGGGCTTCACTATTGTTTGAAATGAACAATAAACTTATAACACTTGTTCTGTTTTGAATGATTTTGTGGTCTCAATGCTTGTGATGGAAACTTAGGGCCGTTTCGATATGTTTTCATCTTTATTTTATGTTTTGAATAATATTTAGAAGTTGAAAAGATAATCGTAGTTTTGAAAATAAAAATTATATTTAAATTTAATTGATATAATAGTAGGAATATAGCATGTTTAGAAGAAATCAAAAATAAAAATAGGAATATTTTCAGTAAATATTTTTGTAAGTATACAGTTTTTAATTTTTAAGTGGCAATGAAAATGAGAAAGTGTTGAAAATAAAAACAATTGGACAGTCATAATAGTTGGAGTGCCGAGTGCCACTTTTGTAATGCCTATGAATTAAACAGAAATTTTTGCCTTCTGTGGAATATTTGATGTATTCAGGGAAACAAATCCCAGCACATTACAAGGATTCCTCCCCATTTTCAACATTTGTACCTCAAAGTTGCTGATTCTAAGCTTTGAGATCCTAAAGGTTGATGTAATTGGGAAACCATTTTTGTCGCATAATATCTTTGAGGGCTTATCTTTTTTCTTCGTTTTGTCTTTTTGACTAAAAAAATATTTAAAAGATATAATAAAATATCTGATGCAATTCTTGGATCAGGAAAACGAAAGATCGGAGGTGATGATTGCAGTGGTGGTTCCAGTAGTTGTACTTGTTTCAGGAGGCTTCCTGGGCTGCTTATACACAAGGAGGACCAAACAGAAAGGTTAAAGTAGCCATGATTATCTCTACTTGGACTGTGCTTGTCTGATGAACTTTGATACTAAACTATGAGTCCTTTTTGGCCCCAATGAACAAAAAAACAAGGAATCAGGGGAGGATGTTTTATCATTTGATTTTAACTACAGTGTTAAGACAACTGCAACTGATGATGGAACAATTTTGAGGAAGAGAAACAACACAAGACTTTGATATGCCAATGTATAGTTATGCAAGTGTTTCTGCAGCAAAAACCAACTTTTCACCAGAAAATAAGCTTGGAGAGGGAGGATTTGGACTAGTTTACAAGGTAATACAATACTTTTTGGATGCAGAATTATTAGACTTGCTAAAAATACTTGTATGTGCTAAAAGTTTTGCGTTCTTGGGATTCAGAATTATTAGACCCGCTAGAAGTCACGGGCTTCTAAGAATTACCTTGTCTAAACTTTGGACAGGGAAAATTACTAGATTGACCAGAAATAGCCCTCAAGAGGCTTTCTAAAAGATTTAGACATGGTAATTCGGAAATGAAATTCTGTTAATAGCAAAACTGTAGCACAGGAACCTTATTAAGCTCTTAGGCTGCTGCATTGACCCCAATGAGAGCATATTGATCTACAAGAATATATGCCCAACAAAACTCTAGGTTTCTTCTTCTTCGTTACAATAACATTTATGAGTATAATCCTTTTAATATATATTTTTGACTGATCAAGAAGCTTGTTAGCATATTCAAACAAATAGGTGATATTAGATTGGAGAAAATGCATTTGCATTATTGAAGGATTGCTCGAGGGCTTCTTTATCTCCATGAATATTCAAGGCAGCGTATTGTTCATAGGGACTTGAAGGCATGCAACATTCTACTAGACTGTGAAATGAACCCCAGCGTATTAAACTTTGCATGGCGCGCATTTTTGTGGGGCAATGACTCAAGGACTTATACAAATCGAATTATTGGAACATTGTAAGTAATTAAAAGTGCTAGCAGATCTAAAATCGTTTTCCTTTCAGCTATTAATATACTGAAGCAAAAAGCTATTTTTTGAAATTTTTAGTGGATGCATGGTTCCTGAGCATGCATTGGAAGGCTTGTTCTCAATGAAGTCGAATGTGTTTAGTTTTGAAGTGTTGGTTCTTGAGATTGTTACTGGCAAGAGGGGCACTAGTTTTTATCATACCATCTTGCTCAATCTTATTGGACATGTAAAACACTTTATATTTCATCTAGTTTTCTCGTTTACATCCTAATTTCAATAAGTACATATTATGCGGAAGATACATGAGTCTATTTAAAAACAATGCATGTGGACATAGCTGGAATTAGTGGAACCATATAAATATCTATGTTGAGTTCTTATTAGACGATCTTATTATTATGCTATCATAGAGTTAGTAGCTCAATTGCTCTTACGTACTGCTTTCGGTAATAAAATTATAGATTCAAACCTGTTTGCAATAGTATTCCATGAACCTATCACTTCTATAGTGTCGTGGCTTAGTTTGATTGGTATTTTGGTGGATTTCTAGTGATAAAGTCGCCATTTGAACAGTAGATGTGTCCCAAACCAGGCAGGGACTCCACTGCCAAACCGCTCATTCCCCACTGTTATTCATTTAAAAGAAAAAAGCAGATAAGAAATCTTAATTATTGAGCTCCACTTCTAACATAGGCATGAAAATTGTGGATTTCCGACAGAGCAATGGAACTGATGGATACTTCTGTGGTCTCTGCTCCAACTTCTGCAGCACTGGGATGCATTAATGTGGAACTTTTGTGTGTACAAGAAAATCCGAATGATCGACCAAGTATGTCTAGTGTTATTTCCATGCTCAGCAGTGAAGTTGCACCTCTATCAGTGGCTAAGCTGCCTGCCTTTTCTGCCATAAATATGATCAGCTCAATTTCATTATTAAACAATGTTGGAAACTGTTCAGTCAGTGGCTTAACTGTATCAACCATTGTGCCCAGATGACGATGATGATGGGCTCAGTTGAATTAGCTCTTTGAAATCAGTTTGCTTATAAATCTAAGTTTTATTAGTTTGTTTGTTCTTGAATTTCCTGGCCTTCCCATTTTTTTCATTTGGTTGGCCCTTTTTTCTTTTGGTTTCTAGAAAAACTATGAACTTTTTAGTATTTTAGTTGTTGGTTTTATATGTTCCCTTAATAGAAAGAAATGATTGGTTTTCGTTCCATTGCAAGTGTAGTACATTTGATGTTGACAGTATAATATAAAGAAATATTGAAGACTCGGCTCTTCAACATATTATTTTATTGATAAATATAAGGGAGATTTTTTTTAAGAAAAGACATCTTTCAAGAAAAACAGCTTATAAATTGAATTAAAGTCTTCACTTTCTCCTAATCCTATTTGGGATAAGGTTTGATATTATCTAAAGTACTACAATTAAGAGTTTTGGAAAGAAGTAGCATGAATTTTGTTCCTATAATTAAAAAACTTCATTTAATAATATTCAAATTCTTCATAAGGCATGGGATGTCTAGCCGCATGAAGTATTGTCCCATTATCATATCAATGAGAGATTTTGTCATTCTAAAAAGACGCCTTAAAAATGCACCAAAAAGAGCAAGCAACTTATAAATTAAGTTAGACTTTTAAATTTTTTATGTCGAGACAAGATTTGATGTCATTAATTTATATTTAAAATTAAAATTTTTCTACCATTCACAATGTATAGCAATTCGATCCAGTGATAATGGTATTCTCTAATTTTTTTCACAAGATATCTTGCTTAAATTAATATAAAATGAAATCTTTTCTACAAGGCCGAAAACTACAACTTGCATTTTTACTGAACAATGATAATTCCATTATTGTATTAGGAAATCACTTATCAATTAATCAACACAAACTTTGTAATTAATTGCAATAAATTATGAAATAGCAAATACTCACGTTAATATAGAACAACCCGCTTATAACCAACCCAACATTCTTGTTATTCTCACAATAGCACTTTATTTGCAGCGGACGTGAGGTTTTCATGCATTAGAACCCTTCAAAAACTCAATTAGGATTTAGGTTATGAGGTAATTATATTAAATAGAAATAAATGCGGTAAATATAATTACGTTTATATTTATAAATGTCCAACTATATAGAATTACTTTGTAAATATTTTTCAGTTGTCAATCAAATTGTGATTGAGATATATATAATGATCTAAACTCTTCAAACTTGTTGGATCTAATAAATGAAATGAAAGAGACCATGAGTCGGGTTGAGTGAGATTATATCGACTTAATCAAAGAAAGACATGAATCTTAAGAATACTAGAAATTTATTTATTTTCTAAAAAGCATTCTTCTAATTCCATCATAAATTTTTTAATTGTAAGGTGACTAATTATAAAATAATAAAATTACACTTGTCATGTAATTATAAAATAATTTTTTTATTTTCTTCATACAATCATAAGCAAGGACATCTTATTGCTTCAATTACGTTTTGTTAATTATTCTTTACTTCAGTATATGTATGTTCATATAAGGGAATCCTGAAGAAATCTTTTGACATTGTCTCTTCCTCCAACTAAAAATTATTAAAAACTATCGTGCCAAATTAAATGAAAAATAAAAATTCACAAACGAGAAAATCTAATATCATTATATCACACATGTACCAAAAATTTGATAAAACCTTAAATCTTAGTGTACGAAAGCCTAAAGCATCATCGATAATGAATTTTTTGTAGTTCTTGGGACAACTCTGTTGAATGAAAAAGCATTTCTCCATCTCTTGGAGAGAGGCTGCATATTCATTGCAGTGTCCCACTTGGATCATCGGATGAAGTTTAGAGTGTTAATAACTTTGCAAGAGCAAGTCAATT
>JACGDI010005570.1:12216-101393 GCA_014898725.1 Jacaranda copaia
GAGAAATTAAGTTAGGAGTTGGCTTTGTTGAGCTGAAAGGAGCAAGTTGGTGGTGCTTGCCGATTTTTCCAGTGGTGGTGCACGGTGGTAGAGCTAAGGCAATATCTACTCCTCAATGCAGTAATTATAGTGGCAGTTTTGGTTGTTGAGTTTGAGGTCTCAATTGTGTAATTTGTCTGTAAAAAAGTTGGTGAGGGTTTGACTATATATTCATGTTTTACCTTTCCTTACACAATATTGTACCTTGCCAACAATAGAACTTTGGGGATAAGATGATATGTTTATATATATATATATGTTCATTGATTCTTGTGCAAAGAAATTAGGAATGTTATTTTGTGGACCCAAACTTATGCAAGATGCCAAAAATTGGACTTTAAGTATGATATTAAGGGTTATATTGTAAGTTTAAATGGCCTTGATTAGGAATGTACATGTGTTTAGTTTAGGATTATGTAATGATCGTGACCTTGTAAATTAAGAAATAGACACCGTGTTATTTTGGAATCAATATGGACCACTATAGTTAATCCAGGATCGTGAATTATTGAAGAATTATGTGAAAATAATATTAAATCTTGATATGTAAATATTAGGATATTGTAGAAATATTATGAGAATTAATTGCAAAAATTAAGCAATTATTGAGATAATAGGTTAATTAGTAATTTTGGATTATGATAAGCATCATACCGATGTATTAAGAGTCAAACAGAGATTTTGACTATAACTAATACATCAAATAGAGATTTTAACTATAACTATGCTCTCTTGGTTAGGTAACGAAGAGTTAGGACACAAGGATCAGTGAACTATTAGCTTTTGACTGCATTTCCTAAGATGAGGGAGATAAAGGTCTCCCTCATTGGGTTCTTACTTTGTATAAGCTTACTCGTTGATTGTTGAAAATCCTTGTGAGGGTCTATCAATCTGGTACATTTCCTATCTATTTGTTATTAGTGATGAGCCTCTATGAGGGTTTTTTGCTTTTATTTTGTACTCTGTTCGTTTGAAATCTACAATGTGATAGAAAATTCAAAATGTTATTTGATATCTGAGTTTAGCACCTTTGTGAGGGTTCTTATTCGATATTAATTTTGTTTTATTATTTGATATCTAATTTGAGCACCCTATGAAGATTATTCTTTGACATTGAAACTATTTTGTTGTTCCGATGTTGTGAACTCTCTTCATGCTTCAAATTCTATCGACTCATCCCCCTTTTTGTTCTTGATGAATGAAAAAGTGATATTGAAAAGGCCTGGTAAACCTAATTGTATTGATAGTTTTTCTAATTATTCACATATCTTGCTATTTGAATAGGCCTTGCCAGCCATTATTGAATATCATGCTTGTTATTGCTTGAAACTAAATTGTTATATGTTGGCATTATATTGTGCTACCCATGGGGATGCCCTTGGGAAGTTTCCACCCAAAGAGACGCCACAAAAAGTTGGGCCTGAAGCTAGGTCCAGAAAGATAGCCATGTGGAATAGATCGATGGTGACAAATCTTCCATCTAGTACCCACCTAAGATCCTAACTTATAGGTAGCTGGAGGTAGCGAACTGTGAGTGGTAGGATCTGGCATGCAATTGACCATGCCATGTAAGTGAATTGTTACACATCGAGCTATTTGCTCGAGCAAATAGAGAGATAAAGAAAAGTTCTTGTGCCTAAATTAAATGTTATTGATTTTTTTCTTGAATTGATCGAGGAGTAATAAGAAAGGATGCCAATAGGTTTGCTAAATGTTTACATGTTTTGTATTCTTTTGGGTTTAAAGACTGATCTTGTTAATCATGACTTGATCAACTGAATTGTTATGAAAATGTCTTGTTATTTATTATTGCAGCTCATTATTCTTTCGAACTTCTACTATGTATTTCCCTCATTGAGTCCTTAAGACTCACCCTCATTATCCTTGCTTTTCCTAGACAGGTCAAGGTGATGGGGCAAAGGATCATGTTTGGGTTAAAGTTATTTTGTAATAGATTTGGTGTATGGTTGTACATATCATTTCCATCTAATTGAGACCTTGGTTAAGAGACATTATGTGAATGTTGTATGAACACAGGATATTATAGTGGTATTTTTTATGTTTTATAGGTGACTTGTTTTACTTTGGGATGATTAAATTTCAGGTTTTCTAGTTATCATTTGAATAAATTTCAAGTTTGAATTAATGGCTCCTCCGCTTAGGGTGATACCCCAAATGGGGTGCCACAGGGCGAGTTAGGTAAATCCCATACTATAACACCACTAAAATTTTATTTATTTTATTTATAATATACAATTTTATCATTATTTGGAAATTTTATGAATTTCATATTATTAATTATTTTAAAACATTTTGTGGGCTAAATTATGATTTTTGTAAACTTAATTGTATTAACTTTTGAATAATTTGGGACTAATTGCAATTTTCTAAAAACTTGGATTAAAATTTCATAACTTAAAATGTTAAAGAATTAAATTGGAAATTAAAATTTTATTAAAAAAATGAAATTAAAAAATGAGATTTAAAGAATGAACAGGGTCCTTCTTCGCCATTCTTTTTTCCTTCCTTTTTTTCTTATCCATTTTCTCTTTCTTTTCTTCCTTTCACTAAAGCTCCACCACCACCACTGGCCAACTTTTTCGATGACCTTTTCAACCCCCCAAACCCATCAATCTTCTCTCCACACCACCACCTCCACTCTCAGCCACATAACCACCTCACCCGAATAGTGGAGCATTGGGGACAAAAGACGAATCGAGAAAGACGAGCTACGGCAGTAGCTAGTTTTCTCACTTTTTGGTGACCATCAATGACTATGAAGGATGTATTAGGAATCATTTGACATGAGGAGCACATTGGAGTCATTAAATAGCGACTTTGACGATGTTGAGGCAGTGATCGGCGCACAACAGAGGAAAGAAAAACTCAATTATTTTTAGTCCGTTCCGACATCTACGTTGCTCGGATTTTTAAACGAAAGGTAGCATTGGAATCCTCACATCAAGAGGAACAATTCTATGGTGAAGTTAAGTTTTTTGAAGGTGCCCAATGGTGGGGGAAAGACAATCTCCTCGTCTCAACATGGTGATCATCCATGTGCTATTAGTTTGTGATTTTGAGCCCTCGATAATGAGAATCAAATTTTTATCAATTATTTCATGTTATATATATGCATGCATGCATGCATGCAATTGCTAGAGTTTATTTGAGATGAGCCTTTGTATCGATATATGTATCTCTATGATTGTTTACCTATGTGAGGAATAGAGATATGGGAGATACAAATTTTGGACTCAAATATTGGTTAATAATAAGTTGAATATTAATTTTGACATGGGGAATAATTATAAGTTAAATAGTATTGAAATAGGGATTTGACTAGAGATTTATGTATATAATATTGCTTAAGATTATGATGCCTTGATTTGTTATCGTGGAAATTGTGTTATTCTGGATTTAACCTATTTTGTCGTAGATAATGCAAAAATATTGATTCTAGAGAATTTTGTAAAGAAAGATCTTAATTTGTATTATCCTAATGATAGATAAGGCATTAGAATGCTTGATGCATTTCTATAAAGTTGCTAGGATTGAACAAGAATTTTGATTCTTGGAATATTTTCCTAATTAGGCAATGACTTTGAGGGATGGGTTCGGATTTGATTTTAACTGTTGCTGATTTAGGACTACAAGAGGTGAAGGTTTCCCATCCTAGGTTATTGCTTTGTTTAACTTACTCTGGGATTGTTACATCCCTATGAGGCTCTCTCATTTTGGGTTATTGCTTTGTTAAGCTTACTCGTATTTGCTAGAAACCTCTATGAGGGTCTGCTAATCTGGCATTTCTTTTCTTATCTGTGGTTGTAATAAACCCGTATGTGGGTTTACTATTTCTGAATTGTACTTTGAACTGTGTTTGAAATCTGTCTATTATCTGTTATCTATTGTCTAATTTGAATACCTCTGTAAAGGTTATCTCTAATATCAATTCTATTTTCTATCCATTCTTGTGCCCAAAACTTCTATCTATTGTCTGCTATTCTAATATCTATCAGTCTCATATCTGTATTGTCTGTACTATATTTGTTGTCTTGTTGACATATCCACTATCAGTTCTGTGTTTATCGGCCATGCTGGCTTATCTATGTTCTGTGTACTATTTTTTATTACTTTAGTGGCATTTTTGCTTTGTTCTATTTTGAATTGTTGATCTAAAACTGACAATATACTAGGGATTTTCCCCCATACATCTATATAAGTAGTTATTCTATTATCTGTATGGTGATTATGTAGGCTAAGGGCCATACTAGGCAATCTATTTGGTTATGCAGGGGCATGCTAGGGATTTTCCCTTGACTGTCATCAGTACGCTAGGGATTTTCCCCTGGGTGCCAACTGTATGCTTGGAATTTTGTCCTGGGTACAAGCAACATACTAAGGATTTTTCCTTAGGTATCAATAGTGTGCTATACAGCTTCGTAAAGGTATCTGCTATATACCAAGCTATTGCACTTTAGTAAATTAACCGTTTATCTGGTATAAGGTGAATCTGCAATGCATGTCTTATAGCCTTTTCTTGAAATGCATATGCATTGGGTTTGATTTACTTAAATGATTTCTGTTTGCTTGTAACCTATTCTTGGAGTAATAAAGTAAGAGAGTTTCCTGTTTGCTTTTTTGTACTGTCTGTTTTCCAGATTCTATTATATTTAATCTAATAAAAATTATGTTTTATCGATTTGAGTTTCTCCTCGGTAAACCCTGTTGTTACTTTTACTTGTCCTTCTTAAGTCTTTGAACTTACCCCCCTATATTTTATAATCTTTCAGATAGGGATGGGCTTTGATAGACACCAAGTTTGGAATGAAGTACATGGTTGTTTTGTAATAGAACTAATGTTGAAGTTAAGTATGGAACTTATGAATGTGTCATTAACCTTAAAGATGTTGTGATGTATTAACTTTATTTTGAAGGTCGTAGTGCAAGATGGCAATGATGGCATGATCTATCAGAGGTTGTAATTTAACTAAGTTTTCTGAAACTTTTATAATATATCTATTTTATAGTTTTATTTAGTCTTGTTGGAGTTGAATCAGTGTTTAAATTTGGAGATGTTTGAATTTATGGGCCTATTGTTGAATGGTAACTGTGAGAATTAAGTCTGAATTAAAGTAGTATCATAGTTTAGGTGCTATCCCAAGGTGGAGTGCTACAGAGGTGATATCAAAGCCTAAGTTTAGATGACCTAGGTGTGAACGTGTGACAGAACTCTCAGTAACCTCTATTTAGGTTATTTTGAATGATCACTTAAAGTACTGATAGGATTGTTAAGTTACAGCTAGACCAATATAGTACAGTAGGATTTTAAGGCTTGGATTTAGATTATATTGCTTGATTTTGGTGAGACAAAGTTCTTGAATTATTGTAGGATGACCAGCGGATTTGACAAAGGGAAGACGTCTGCAAATGACCAAAATGACTAAACTCTAGAGGACGAGATCAAGGAGTTGAAAGAAGAAATCAAGAACCTTAGAACAATTTACAGGACTTTGGAAGAAAAATATTATGAGCAACATGAAAATCTTCATCAGGCTCAAGAAAATATGCCTACTGTGAAAGAAATGCTAGGTGCTCAGGACTACCTGCATGATCGGGTCATAGGTGACCTTGAGCGAGAGTACCTTCAAGTTAGTATCATTGAAGCACAAATCCAAGAGCTTCAATGCTTGTGAGCTAATGTGGAGATAACATTTCAGGCTTTACAATCTGATTGTAGGAGATCAGTAAAGGTTTCTCACCCAATGGTAGATGAAACGGATCGAGCAACAGACTAATATTGCAGGGTTATCGATCAAGCCATTGGAGTTGACCCTGGGATAGACGTAGAGGTCAATACATCGGCATTCATTGGATCCCCACTCCTAATCAAGGATAGGGTTGGCAGCAGCAGAAACAAGCACTAAAACTTGAGGTAGAACCAGAGGTTGAACTAGAGAAAGAATCAAATGAGTCTGAGGAAGAACCCGAAGAAGCCCCTAATACAGATGTCATTCCAGAACCTTCAGTCATAACACCACTTAAGATAAATGACGAAGAAAATTAGTTGATGGCAAATGAGGCAAGCGAGCTATCTGATATCACTAATGAGAAAGATTAGATACAAGTTTTGGCGTTGTAATATTAAAGTATGTTAGTAGGACAATATTGGATAGCTTTTAATTATTGAACCTTATAACCATAATTGATAACTTGTGACTGTAACTGATATCATTTTTTTCCTTCGAATGCCTTATTATTTTGTCTACGACTAGGCATACCATTAGCATAGCCAATTTTGCTACCTTTGATTTGTATATTCACTTATGTAATCTGCTATTGCTAACTTATATTATGATAACGTATGACTTTTGGGGAAATTATTTTTGATCTTTCTTTCCTGTTATGAGTTTTGAAAGTTTACTTAACTCATATTGTTTTATTTATTAAAACCTGAATTATTAATAGAATGTTGAGAATTGGGATATTGACTTCAACTTTCAATTATAGGTTGAGATACTCCTAAAATTTTGAGATTGTGATGGCATTCCGTGGCAGTATCCTAAGACCTACACCACCCCAATTTGGTCGGCGAAGAAGACCTCCTAGGCAGCAGTATCAAAACTATCATGCTCCTAGATAAAAAGTTTTAACTTATTCTCGGGCTGAGCAGAAAGAGGAGGTATCACAAAATCCTTCAGTTGGATAGCCAATGAAACCTGAGTATCAGAGAGAGCCAAAATTCAGGCCACTAGCTCAACCCATGGCTGAAGATCAAGCTCTAGAAAGATTCTTTCATTTTCAGCCCCCTAAGTTCTAAGGAGAACCAGGCGACCAAAAGGCCAAAGAATGAGTTAAAGACCTTGAGGTCGTATTCGATACTTTACATTACCTCAATGGACAAAAGGTATGGTTCACCACATTCCTCTTGGCGGGATCTGTAAGAAATTGGTGAAAAATGATAGATCTTCATTAGGCAGTCTAAGAAACCCAAAGGACATGGGATAATTCCACTAAAGAATTCATAGATAAATATATACCCCCAATGGTCAAGCAATTTAAGGAATGTGAGTTCATGAATTTGATCTAAGGAAATTAGACTGTTAGTCAGTATAAGGTAATCTTTAGCCGGCTCATTCAATATGCGTCCTGTGTCCAGAATGATAAAAGTCGATAAATTCAACAGTTTACCGGCCAGAGTTGAGATGGGGTCTAGCCATCTTCAATTTATCAAATTTCAACATCACAGCCAATAAGGCACTGCAATTGGAATTAGAGTTTCAAGAGATCAAGAAAATTGAAAAAAAAGGTAAAAAGAGAAGACCATCTCCTGGTGAATCGACTAGCACCGATAAGAAATAGTAGAGGCCCCAAGCTAAAGGTGCGGCTAAGAGGACTACTTGGGCAGATGGGATGGTGAATCAGGCTCCAGAAAAAGTACTGACATTATGTGGATTATGTGGGTCAATAGGGCATGAGGAAGTGAATTGTTGGCGAAAACAAGGTAAATGCTTACGATGCAGTAGTAGCTAATATCTTCTAAAAGATTTCCTAGAGAAGAAAAGCTTAATTCCAACAAGAAAAGAAAAGCAAAAAATTTGAGCCCGTGCCTATGCCCTCATCGGAGAAGACGCACCAAACCCCAATGAGGTAGTAGAAGGTATGATTACTATCTCCAAAACTCTTTGTAAAGTATTATATGATCTTAGTGCTTTCCATTCTTTTATATCTATTAAATTATCTGCAAAATTGAATATGAAACCTGAAATTATGGCATATCAAGAGAAGTGAGAACACTTTTAGGAGTAGGGCTAGTCACTGATGTTATGTATCGGGATTACCCAATTATGATTGAAGGCCGAATGTATCCAGCCAATTTAATACAGATGCCCATCTAAGGATATGATGTGATTCTTGAAATGGATTGGTTATACAACCACCAAGCACAAGTGAATTGTTTCACTAAGTGCATAACACTCAGAGGAGAGACATTGATATCTTCACATCCTTCCATAGATAAAACTCCTCCAATATCGATCATATCAGCTATAAAAGCTAGGTAGATTCTGAATGGGGGTGGGTAAGGATTCCTGGCATACCTCATCAACAAACCTCGGGACACAATCAGGATTAAAGAAGTAAAAGTGGTAGCAAAATACCTTAAGGTATTTCCTGAAGAGTTAAACTCGCTACCCCCTAATAGAGAAATAGAGTTTGTTATTCATACTCTCCCGAGGGCTGCGCCATTTTCCAAGACTCTGTGTCAAATGGTGCCAGCTAAACTTAAGGAATTGAAGAGTCAACTATAGGAGTTGTTACCAAGGAAGTTTATCAAACCCAGCACATTGCCTTGGGGAGCTCCAGTGCTGTTTATAAAGAAAAAAGATAGGTTTTTGAGAATGTGCATCGATCATCTAGAATTGAACAAGATCACCATCAAGAACAAATATCCACTACCCCATGTGAAAGAGTTATTTGACCTCCTGTATGGATCAAGAAGCTAGATTTGAGGCAAAGGTATTATCAGTTGAAAATTAGATAAGAGAAAATCCCAAAAAATGGCTTTCAATTCTTGATATGACCACTACAATTTTATGGTGATGCCATTTTGCTTAACTAATGCCCCGGCAACATTCATGGATTTGATGCACCAGATATTCAGATTCTATGTGGATCAATTTATGGTCATTTTCATTGATGATATCTTGGTTTTCTCTAAATCCAGAGAGGAACACAGAAAGTATTTACACATAGTTCTGAAAACTCTAAGAGAACATCATATATATGCCAAGTTCAGTAAGTGCAAGTTTTAGATAGAGAGAGTAACCTTCCTAGGTCATGTAATCACTCAAAATGGGATAGAAGTGGATCCCTCCAAGGTAGAAATGATTATTAATTGGAAAAGGCCTAAGAGTGTTATGAAGATTCGAAGCTTTCTAGGATTGGCTAGTTACTACTGAAGATTTGTTCAGAACTTCTACAAAATAACCGACCCACTGACCAAGTTAACCCAGAAAGATGAGTTGTTTATTTAGAATAAAGAATGTGATAAGAGCTTCCAAGAACTGCAGAATTATTTGACTACGACTATAGTATTAGGCCTTCCAGATGAGTTAAAAGATTTTATGGTGTATATAGAAGCCTCATATAAGGGTTTAGGATGCGTGTTGATGCAGAAAATGTGTGTTATTGCTTACACATCTAGAAAGCTAAAACCTCATGAGAAAAACTACCCCACATATGATCTGGAGTTGGCAGTGGCTATCTTTGCACTGTCAAAATGAAGGCACTACCTCTATGGGGCTACATTTAAAGTGTACACAAATCACAAAAGCTTCAAGTATCTACATTCCCAAAAGGATTTGAACATGAGACAACAAAGATAGATGAAATTCTTAGAAGATTATGAGTTTTTCATTAATTATCATCCTAGAAAAGTGAATATAATAGTTAATGCTCTAAGCTTGAAGGCAGGAATGGCTCATCTGCAAGACACAAAGACATCAAAAAAGTTGAAAGTAAGTGCTATGATAAGAATAAAACAACAAGTCTGGATTGCAAAAGTAAAAGTACAACCTGAACTGTATGAAGAAATCTGGCAAGCTCAAGCCAGAGAGAGTTGGATATTGAAATAGAAAGAAATAATTAGAAGCTCTGGAGATTCTGAGTTTAACATGAATGGCCAAGGTATCCTACTCTATCGAAATAGAAATTGCATACCAGTAAAAAAAAAAGGTTATTGGAAGAGTACATCAAACAAGGTACACCGTACTTCCTAGAGGAACAAAAATGTATAAAAACTTAAAGAAATAGTTCTAGTGGAACGGGATGAAGAAGGATGTAGCAAACTTTACGTAGAAATACTTGACTTGCCAGTTGGTGAAGGCGAAACACCAGTGACCGTTATGTTTGTTGCAACCACTCCCCATCCCATACTGAAAATGGGAACAAGTGACCATGGACTTTGTGACCAGTCTGTCGGAGGCTAGAGGAGGTTATGACAGTATTTAGGTAGTAGTAGATTGATTAACAAAGTCCTCATATTTTCTACCAGTCGAAACTGAGTATAAGGTCGAGAAATTGATAGAATTATATATTAAAGAGATTATCAAGTTATATGGAATTCCAATGAGCATTGTGTCTGATCAAGACCTAAAATTCACATTAAGACTTTGGGAAGGTTTATAGAGACATCTAGGAACAAGATTGCAATTTAGTTCGACATATCATCCTCAAACAGATGGACAGTCGAAAAGAGTTATTCAAATTTTGGAAGATATGTTATAGGCATATGTTCTGAACTTTGGTGGAAATTAGACTCGAAATCTACCTTTAATTGAATTTACCTATAACAATAGCTATTAGTCCATTATTCAAATGGCACCATATAAAGCACTGTATGGTCGAAAGTGTCAGTCCCTGCTATATTGGCATTTAGTGAAATGTAAAGGTACCACTGAAGAGTCTCTAGGAATTATAAAACTTGAACTAATCCAAGAGACTATAGAAAAGGTACATATTATAAAACAGCAGATAAAGGCTACTCAGGACTAACAAAAAAGTTATACTGATAAACAGAGAAAGGACCTAGAATTTGAGGTTGGTGACCGAGTGTTCTCAAGGTGTCACTACAAAAAAGGATCAGAAGAATAGGCAGAGGTGGAAAACTAAGTTCAAGATATGTGGGGCCATATGAGATACATGAAAAAATTGAACCAGCGGCTTGTTGTCTGGTGTTACCCTAGAGTCTAGCTGGAATACATGACATCTTTCATATGTCACAGCTACAGAAGTATTACCTAGATCCATCTCATATTAGATTTCATGAACACATGGAACTAGAAGGCAACCTAACATATGAGGAGCAACCAATGCGTATCATAGATAGAAAGTTTTGATAACTTAGGAATCAAAAGATTCCTTAGGTGAAGGTGTTGTAGCACAATCATAATATTGAAAAAGCAACTTGGGAGCAGAAGGATCCCACGCGCCAACAATATCCTGAGCTACTTCAATATTTAGGTGAGAATCTGAAGACTAGATTTCTTTAGAGGAAGAGGTCTGTAACACCCCTAAAATTTTATTTATTTTATTTATAATATATGATTTTATCATTATTTGAAAATTTTATGAATTTCACTTTATTGATTATTCTAAAAAATTTTGCGGGCTAAATTATAATTTTTGTGGACTTAATTGTGTTGACTTTTGAATAATTTGGGGCTAATCACAATTTTGTAAACACTTGGGGCAAATTTTCCTAACTTAAAATGTTAAAGGATTAAATTGAAAATTAAAATTTTATTAAAAAACTGAAATGTAAAAATGAGATTTAAAGAACGAGCAGGGCCCTTCTTCTCCATTCTTTTTTTCTTTCTTTTTTCTTTCTTTTTTTCTTCTCCATTTTTCCTTCTTTTCTTCCTTTCACCGAAGCTTCACCACCACCACTAGCCAAGTTTTTCAATGAGCGTTTCAACCCCCTAAACCCATCATTCTCCTTTCCACGCCACCATCTCCACTCTCAGCCACACAACCACCTCACCCAAATAGTGGAGCAGCGATGACAGAAGGCAGACCGAGAAGGATAAGCTATGGTGGTAGCTAGGTTTCTCACCTTTTGGTGACCATTAACGACTTTGAGGGGTGGTTTGGGAAGCATTCGACGTGAAGAGCACATTGGAGCCATTGCATGGCGACTCCAACAATGGTGAGACTATGATCAGAGCACAACAGAGGAAAGAAAAACTCGACTATTTTTGGCTCGTTCCAACGTCTATGTTGCTCAAATTTTGAAACAAAAGGTAGCATTGGAATCCTCACATTGAGAGAAAAAATTCTACAGTCGAGTTGAGTTTTCTAGCAGCAATGGTCTAGCCACGGTGGAGAGATAATCTCCTCATCTCGACACGGTGATCGTCCCTATGCTATCAATTTGTGATTTTGAGCTCTCGATAGTAAGAATCAAATTTTTATTGATTATTGCATGTTATATATATACATGCATGATTCAATTGCTAGAGTTTGTTCGGGATGGGCTTTTGAATCGATATATGTATCTCTATAATTGTTTACCTATGCAAGGAATAAAAAGATGGGAGATACAAATTTTGGGCTCAAATGTTGGTTAATAATAAGTTGAATATTAAATGTGATATCGGGAACTACTATAAGTTAAATAGTATTGAAATGGGGAGTTGACTATAGATTTATGCATAAAATATTGCTTAAGATTGTAATGCCTTGATTTCTTATCATGGAAATTGTGTTGTTTTGGATTTAAACTAGACCATCGTAGATAATGCAGAAATATTGATTCTAGAGAATTTTGTAAAGAAGGATCTTAATCTGTATAATCCTAATGATAGATAAGGCATTAGAATGCTTGATGCATTTCTATAAAGTTGCTAGGATTGAACAGAAATTTTGATTTTTGGAATATTTTCTTGATTAGGTGGCAACGAGCTAATCATTGATGAGCAGTAGATTCGATTTTGATTGTTGCTGATTTAGGTCTGCAAGAGGTGAGGGTCTCCCACCCTAGGTTATTGCTTTATTTAACTTACTCTGGGATTGTTACACCCTTGTGAGGGTCTCCCATTTTAGGTTATTACTTTGCTAAGTTTACTCGTATTTGTTGGAAACCCTTGTGAAAGTCTGCTAATCTAGCATTTCTTTTTTTATATGAGGTTGTAATAAACCCCTATGTGGGTTTTGCTATTCTGAACTATACTCTGAACTGTGCTTGAAATTCATTTGTTATCTGTTATCTATTATCTAATTTGAATACCTCTGTGAGAGTTATCTTTGATATCGATTCTATTTTCTATCCGTTCTGATGCCTAGAACTTCTATTTGTTGTCTACTATTTTGATATCTATTAATCTCATATCTGTATTGCTTGTACTGTATCAATTACCTTGTCGGCATATCTGTTATCATTCTATATTTATCTATCATGCGGGCTTATCTGCATTTCATTTACTATTTTTTGGTGCCTTAGTGGTAGTTCTACTCTATTCTATTCTGAACTGTTGATCTAAAACTGACAGTGTGCTAGGGATTTTCCCCTAAGCATCTGTATAAACAGTTATTTTGTTATCTATACAGTGATTATATGGGCTAAGGACTATACTAGGCGATCTATTTGGTTAAACAGGGACGTGCTAGGGATTTTTCCCTGGATGCCAACCATACGCTAGGATTTTCCCCTAGGTATGAGCGATATACTAAGGATTTCTCCCTAGGTATCAATAGTACGCTATACAGTTTTGTATAGGCATCTGCCATATACCAAGGTGTTATGCTTAGGTAAATTGATTGTTTGTCGTATATAGGGTGAATATGCAATACATGTCTTATAGCCTTTTCTTGGAATGAATTTGCTTTGGGTTTGATTTGCCTAAATGATTTTTGTCTGCCTATAATATGTTCTTGGAGCAATAAGGCAAGAGAGTTTCCTATTTACTTTTCTATATTGTCTGTTTTCTAGATTCTATTATATTCAGTCTAATAGAAATTATATTTTATCAAGTTTAATTTCTCTTTGGTAAATTCTGTTGTTATTTTTACTTATCCCTCACTAAGTCTTTGAACTTACTCCTCTATATTTCATAATCTTTCAGACATAGATAAGCTCTGATAGATGCCAAGTTTGGAATGAAGTACATTGTTGTTTTGTAATAGAACTAATGCTAAAGTTAAGTTTAGAACTTGTGAACATATCGTTAACCTTAAAGATGTTGTGATTTGTAAATTTTATTTTGAAGGTTTTAGTGTAAGATGGCAATGATGGCGTGATCTGTCAGAGGTTGTAATTTAACTAAGTTCCCTGACACTCTTATGATATATCTGTTTTGTGATTTTATTTAGTCTTGTTAGAGTTGAATCAATGTTTAAATTTTGAGATATTTGAATTTATGGGCTTACTGTTGAATAGTAACTTTGAGAATTAAGTCTGAATTAGAGTAATGTCTCAGCTTAGGTGTTCTCCCAAGGTGGGGTGCTATACATACTCCACCCCAAATAATTTGAGTTATGAAAATCACTCCTCATGCCGCGATCCATACTCTGTTTAGCCACCCTTAACCTATACTATTCGAGATGGGTTGAGCTCAAATTTAGATTTTGACCTGCCCATTGCCATTACTACCTACAAGAGCCCAACTCAATCTAAAAAATTGCTTCTGCCCAATTGGAACCCAAAGAAGAGAATTTGCCAAGCCACTACAATTTTCTAAACATTGGCCTGAGGCCTAATTAATTCTGCCCTGCTCAATTGATTTTGGAGATGGGCCAACAGAAGCCTACTATCTTCAGTAAGCCCATGGTCATTTCAACATTTCCAATCCAATAGCCCAACTTTCCATTATTAACCCAAGATCAACTTCCAACTTTAACATTTTTCATCATTTAACTACAACTAATAAATCTATAATTGAGTACTCATGCCAACAATGAAATTTAATCCTAATAATAGTAATGTGATGCTTTTAACATTAATAGGCTAGTTACCTAGTGTAAAAAATTTAACAAAGTATACATATCATAATTTTAAAATTTGACTAAGGTTAGTCACCTATAAGGGTAATTAATACTATAACTCCACAAGAAAGATAGGGAAGGCTAGGCAAGTAAAAGATCAGGAAATATGAATTGTAGTGATCCATTTTCTACTTTATTATTACAAATCTTAATTTGTTGATGTTATGTTATTATTCAAGAACAATTAGATTTGTTTAGTATAATTATTTTCTGTTCCTAATTAAAGTTGGGGAAAAAAAAGAGATAAGAATACATAATAACTAACAAGCAAAGAAATAGACGAGGATCGAATTTCTAACGTTGTAAATCCTGTAGAGCAACTAATTTTTTACTTCTTCTCTATATGATATTTAAATTACTTTTTCTCTCTATAACAAACATTCAAACCTTCAATTTTCAGTAAAAATATTTTCTTGAGAAGGCCTTCAACCCATTCCTCTTATTTGAAGAAATCTCAAATGATAGAAAAAGATTACAAGTAATCTCAACACCCTTGACTCTTGTTTTCTCTTCTTTTGATTTCATATTTAAACTATGATCTAAACATAAATTTTATTTAAATTATATGTCATAGTATTTGTATTTTGTACGTATATAATATTGTGTATTTTAATAGTTAGTGCAGCTAGGTCACGATTTTCAAATTCTAGGATTAAAAATTTTATATTATTTTATAGATTGCATTATGATAATTTTGTTTCAATTGTTTTTGGATGAAATTAAATATTAAATTTCATATTTCTAGCATTTTTTTTGGATTTTATATCCTGCAAGTTTCCTGCCAAATTGAGAGGCAAGTCGGATAGTTTCACTTTAGAAATTTATTCTCCCGTTGAATCAAAAATATTTTAAATTGATAAATTTTAATATGGAAGGGTTTATTTGTTTAAAATATTACTATAAAATCTTAAAATCTCAAGCTGTATAATTATTTTTTTCGAAATCATTAAATGTGATTGTCTATGTGCTTGCTAAGTCAACTATCTTGAATTTGAGTGATTTGCTATTCATGACAATGAAAGTGTTTCAAATTATAAAGTTTTGCAAAAATAATTTTTCTTTGTTGAAATAATAAAATATTAGAACCCAATTTTATTTTATTTATTAAATACGATGATGTACCATACTAAAAATCTTTTTTCCAAAAATGCCCATTTGTTTTGCATGGGAACATTGTAATGTATTCTTCCATTAGTTTTCAATTAAATCTAGAAAAGTTATTAATAAATTACCTCATAGGTTTTGTAGAATTTTGAGTCACCTTCATTTGTCTCATGTGAAAAGGCTATGGCTTAAATACAATAAGTTGTCGTATCGAAAAATTTTCAAAAATTGAAATTCTTTTTTCACCACTGTTGCCTTTCTATAACATTTTGAATTTCAAATCTTTAATTATAATATTAATAATAAAATTGAAGCAGTAATTTCAACGAAAAGAGTTTAGGTTAGGAAATTAAACCATGATTAAAATATTAATTGAATTAATTAAGGTTTATGTGTAATTATTAAAAGCTGAGATATTGAAAATTTATAAGTATCTAATTGGTTTGAATTGTAGCTGTTAGGCGCCACCATGCGAGATTAAAGGTTCTCGGGCTGCATTTTAGGGGTGCAATTCAACCTAGTTGAATCGAGTTTGGCAAAAAATTTTGAGCTAAAGTTCGAGTTTGAAATATATATTAGACTCGAGCTTGACAAGCTTAAAATTTTAAGTTCAAGTTCAGCTTGATAGAAACTCAAGCTTTGCTCAACTCAACTCAACTTGATAAGGCTAAAAGTATCAAGTGAATTGTAAATACCTGCAAGCTCGAGTTCAAACTCAAAATAAAAAATAGTAACATAATATATATTTATTAATAAAAAAATAATATTTAATTATATACTAACTTGTGAGCAAGCCTAGACACATATGGCTCAAAATAGGCTTAAAATAGAGCTCGAGCTCAATTCAACTCAACTTGAGCTCACAATAGCTTGAGCTAACTTTAACTCAACTTGTGAGGCTCGCGAGTTGGCTTGACTCACTTGCATTCCTACTAAATTGAATGTCTAAAGCTAAAATTAAAGGCTATGTTCTTCTATATTTTCCCAAAAAATATTTCAACCATTAGAAAAATTTCAAAATGAAGGCAAATTCTCCAAATTTTTTCGCAAAACACTCAAATTGTATCCCCGAAAAACCCTTTTCAATTCACCCAAAAAACCCTCCACCTTAAAAACCACACTTGCCCTCCCATTTTCTCACTCTACCATCGCATCACTTATTCATTTATCGTTCTCTCATTTCACCCATCCGTATAATATATATATATATATATATATATCTATGTGTGTGTATTTGCATATATGAAAATATTAAAATTTTACTAGTTAAAAAATTCTAAAATGTATGTTTACAAATTTAATTAAACTAATTATTGAAAAATAACAATTGCTCATTTAATAAATAACTTAAAATATTTTAATTGAAAATAATAAATAAATTAATCCTCTTTTAAGACTATTCTTCATTATATATCAATCTTCACATTTATTTAAAACTATAATAAAAATTTTGATTATAGGGTGATATTTATTTAATAATCTATTAAGTTTAATAAATTAATATTGATATGCTTAAAGTAATTGTTGAGAGAATTAATTAAATTTATGTAAAATTATTTAATTATTACTAAGCATTTATTTACTAAATAATTTATTAATTAAATAATAAGTTAAAGTAACTAAATAACTTATTAAATTAATTAATTTAAATAACTAGTTATTTATATATTAATTATATTTCATAGTTTATGTATAATTAAATATTACATTTATTTATTTAATAAATAATTTAAGATGATGTAATTTAATATAGCATAAATTATTAAGTCTTATATATAAATTATTAAAAAGTTATTTCATTTATAAAAATAACTAAGTTTTATTTATACATAATAAGTAATAAATAGTTAATAATTATATTTTAATTAATAAATAATAATTAGTTTATAATTAATGTATAGTAATTAAATATTTTATAAGTTGATATTATGATATATGCTAATTTTTTTATAATTAAGATATAATTATGATTTTATGAATAATTAATATTTATTAATATGTATTGTATTTCAAATAATACATCATTTACTAATGTTAAATTTATAAAAATATAAATTTTAAAATAAATAACCATTTAAATTAATTAAACTCATATTTCAGTCATTACAAATATATATACACACACATCATTCAACTATAAATATACATATATATAATACATAAAAAAATCATTTTTACCTTACAAACCTAACATAAAATCAACTAATTTGATATTTACAATAAAGTTTGTCGCTCCCCAAAACATAAAGAAACAAACAATTCATTCTCAAATTATTTTTTATATTTTTCCAAAATAGAAAAAATACTTGACACATTTTTCAAATTTTCTTCCAAAAATTCAATTCTTTCAAAAAAAATTTCGACAAAATAACCAAAATGCAAAAGAACAAGCCCAAAGCGATTAAAAGTCAAAAGAGCCAAATGAAACAAAACCTTTGGAGCCAAATTGAGGAGCTGGAAAATACTTTCTACATATGGCACTTTGTCTAATTCTCGAAAAGCTTAAAAGATGAAAAATAAACAAGCAATGAGGATTTTTTAATTTAATAAAAAATTTCAAAATTATAAGAATTTAAAATTGAGTTAAAATTATAAAATTACATATGGTCATTATGCTATATATAATAATATAAATATTTCAAAAAATCAACTAAAATCCCAATGCAACAATTCAAACCAAATTATGATTTCTTTATTTTGAATTAAATAATTTACCAAATTTCACAATATTCATTGAAAAAGAAAAATAAAATAAGATAAATCTAAAACTCATCAGCCACTACTAATTAAATCAAGCATAGGAACGGATCTAGTTTTTCTTTGGAAAGTCATTATTTCACAATGCTAGTTTAGAAAGAAAATCAAGTCTATCACAACAAAACTTAAAAATTTTCATGTTAACTGTTAAAATAAGGATATAGATTTTATTACAAAGGATAAGAAAAGCAAAAGGACACTACAAGAAAATTCACATTTAGTGACACTAATATAGTGGCATTTTATAATATAATGACACTAAAAAGTATTATGGTGATAGTTATAAAAAATTCCACTATAATTTAATATTATGTGGCATTTGATTATTAAATGACAAATAAAATAGTGACATTTGATTAAAAATGTCAAAATAAATATATTTCAAAGACATTTAGATAGTGTCACTAATTTTGTTTAGAAAAATGCCACTAATATGTAGTTATAGTATTGTTTGAAGAAAAATATCGTAAAGTATTTAGTGGCACTAAGTTAATGACATTTATAGTGTATGATTTGCAAAAATAAAATAGAGATGGTCACAAAAAAATGCCACAATAATAAAATATTTAGTGACATTTGATTATTAAATGACACATAAAATAGCGGCATTTGATAAAAATGCCAACAAAAATATAATTTGAAGGCATCTAATTCGTGCCACTGATTTTTCTTAAAAACATGTCACTCATATTTATTTTTGGGGGCACCTAAAAAAAATG
This sequence comes from Jacaranda copaia, assembly GCA_014898725.1. Lineage (NCBI taxonomy): Eukaryota > Viridiplantae > Streptophyta > Magnoliopsida > Lamiales > Bignoniaceae > Jacaranda > Jacaranda copaia. The sequence continues at coordinate 31,374 of JACGDI010005570.1, forward strand.
CCACAAAATATTTAGTGGCACTAATTTAGTGACATTCGATAGTGTAATAACACATAAGAGTAATATGGTAATAATTGTTGAAAAATGTCACTATAATACAATACATAGTGACATTTGATTGAAAATATCAACATAAATATATTTGCAAGGCATTTAAGTAGTGCAACTAGTTTTTCTAAAAAAATGCTACTCATATTTATTTATAGTGTCATGTATAAAAAGTACAGTAAGTTATTTAGTAGCACTAATTTAATGTCGTTTTACAATATAGTGTTACTTAGTAGTAATTGATTAATAAATGTTGTAAAAACATAACTTTATTGAAATTACTAACACAACTATATGTTAAAAGAATTTAACCAACAATACTACTTTTTTCTTTAAAAAAAGAAGAAGAAGAAAAATATAACTAATAATTTAGTTATGGTGTAACATGAAATAAATATCACACAAAAATAGTTATAAGTATATATAGTTATTAATAATTGTAAAATATACAATTTTAAATCTTATCATAATGCATTGATTAAATCAACTACTTAAATATAATTTTAATGCGTCAACTAAATTAACCATATTCTTCAATAAGCATAAAAAATTTAAATGTTTTGCCCTTTTTTTCACCTCACCCATATATTAATTTTTTTGAATATTTTCTATCTCTAAATTTAATGTCTCAAACTTTTTCAAATGTATTATTTAATATAATAATTTTGGGCATATATTTCAATAATTGATAAAATATGCTTTTAAAGTATGAGAATATAATAATATTTTTGAATATTTATAATAAACATTTAGTGTGTAGCTTGATGGTAAACTCATGTATTTCCATAAAATATTGCAGGTTCAAGTCTTATATACAGCAATTGGAACATGTTGAAGTCTCATAATATAGTTGTTGATAGTAGATTAAGATGTCATTCAAAGAAATCTTTTTTACTATATAATTTAGCATGTTATTTAATTAATTTTTGCGGCATGTTATTATGCCATCTAAAGAAATTTTTGTGGCATTTTAACATCATTATATGAATTTTTTATGACATGTTAGCATGTCATTTAAAATTGTTTTCTCAATATTTTAACATGTCATTTATTATATTTTTTGTGACATATTGTCTTGTCATTTAAAGGAATTTCAATGGCGTTTTAATATATTACTACATACATTTTTAGTGGCATAATGGCATGCCATTTAAAAAAAATTTTAATGGCACTTTAGCATATTATGTAATGCATTTTTTGTCACATTTTAATGTGTCATCTAATATATTTTTTTCTTGTATTTTATTAATATCACAATAAAAATAAATTAATGACATTTATACCTTTATCTACACTGCTACAAATGATATTTTTAAAAAATGCCATTATATATAAAATTGCCACGAAAACACTATTTAAATTGTACTTTCTAATGCCACTAAATGCAATTTTTCTCGTAGTGAGAATAATCATAAATTTTGCATAAGTAACTATCTTTTAAATGCTTCTATGCCTTAGTCCTAATTACTATTACCCCATTTGGTTAATTGACCTATATATATATATATATATATAGATTTCATTTATTATTTTTCATACACAAACCAAATACTTAAAAAAAAACCCAAATTTCAAATTTTCTTATCCAAATTTCTTATAAAATCTCAGAGCTATTGATAAGATTACTGAGTAATCCAATTAAGCATTAATCAGATTCTAAATTAAAATAACATTTATTATGAAATCCTTTTCATTCAAGATAATCTTCTACAATTAATATGGGCTCTTCTTTTGGTTGTTGAGCATATGCAGTAAGTACTGGAGCATTAACACTATAAATAGTGTAGCCGTGGAGTAGTACTAATCATACTCACTACAATTCTATAACTCTTACAAAATCCTAATGTGACCAATTCATTTGCCATCCTTACTCTGCCATATTAACATAGAGAAATCATGTTTTTGCAATCATGAAATAATAATTTTCTAACTTATATATATGATATTAAAAATTCGATACGTCCCAAATTCTAGAATAAAAGAAATTTTTGCACAAAATGCTTAATGATGTCTCACGCTTCAAATTAGACTAAGGAAAAGTGTTTGAAAAATTGGGCATATTTTCTTTCTTCCAATTGTGTTTGCATTGAATCACTTAATCCTTTTATACAGATGTATAAAGCAGAAAAGTTTTAACTACTAAATATTCTTCATATTATCTCATTATTATACATGACATTAAAGCGATAATATCAAATCTTTTTTTATAAAAATTAAATTATTTTATACTTATCAAAACAATTTTGAATTTTTTTTCATATCTATACTATTCTATCTACACTTTTGAATAGAAAAAATGGATTAACTTTAACTACTTAATAAAATGATATAACTCACAAATTCACACTATTCTAAATACATTATAAGACACACATAAATAATATCTCTTATCTGGAGAAATTGAAAAAACTATAGAGAAAGAAAGGATAATACAAATTCAATAGCCAAATACTTTTTGAATTTTAAATTTATGCAATGAGATAAATTATTAAATCAATGATTATGAATATTTTAAATTTTTATGGTGAAACAAAAATCTATTGATATAACTATTTGAGATTATCCTATTAGATAAATATTAACACTATCGTTTTGGATAAATACAACATGAATTTTAGTTATAACATATAAATTAATTGTTAAAATAAATTAACAATCAATGAAATTTTTTTAATTCAATTACGAATTCAAAATTTGGTCAAACTTGTATAATTGCAGGTCCCACATTATTGTGCTATATATAATAGTATAGATAGATAGATAGATAGATATATTTTAAATTTTGAATAAAAGAAAATTAAAGATAAGATACAATCATATCGATTAGAAATACTAATCAACAATTAGTGAAAATCTTTTAATTAAATTAAAATATTCAAAATTCTAAGAATTTGTCATTTGATCAAAATTGTACAATTGCGAACCCTATACCGTTGTGTGCTATATATAATAGTATATATATATATATATATAAACTTTCATTGCATTTACCATATCAGATTATGTATCTACCACTGACAAGCAATCACATCTCTTTTTAATTTTTATAAATTCTTGAAAAAATTTTTTATATATTTTTACATTTATTTTTTAAAATCAAGATTCTATACCAGTTTTCCTATTTTTTTTTAATATTTTATAACTCTCGGAAACTCGTTTTTAAATTTGATCACATTTAATTTCAATCTGATCACATTATTTTTAGTTTATCAATTTGAATGCGATCATGTATAAATTTGAATAGAATCCCATATCAGTTTGAATCTATAAAAATAATTGAATTGAAACAAATTCTCTTTTTAATTTAAATTTTTGAAAAAAATTTTTAAATGCTCTTATATATTTTATAAGTCAAGAATTCTTTCCTCGACTTTTTCATTTGTTAAATTTTTATAATTTTTTAAAATACTTTTGAAATTGATCACATTTGATTTAAATTTGATAACTTGCCGTTTTAAAATTTGGGTCAATTTGAATTGGATCTCATATCAATTTGAATGTATAAAGATAATTGATTTGAATAAATTCTCTTTTTAATTTTTATATATTTTTTAAAACTTTTTTTAAATATTTATTTGTATTTACTCTTACCATTATTTTTTATGCGGAACAGGTTAACATGGCCAGAAATAAGAAAAGGAAAAGAGGAAAAATGGCCAAAAATGAGAAAAGGAAAGGAGTGAAATGGGGAATAGAAAAATAATGGTTTTATCAATATTAGCATATATTTATTATGTAAAATATGTTATATTTATTTTATCCTAATAATAGTTTTTTTTTTAAGCCACATGTGTTGTAGTTGGGGGTTCAACATTGACCCCAACTCTATTTATTCATATCAAAAAATTATACACTATAGATCAAAACTATACAAAAGCTGTATATAAGGTGACCACACCCTTACAATATAACCTATTCTAGTAAAGCATAAAAATAAGGAGACTCCTCTCTTATAAAATGTAAAGAATGTTCCAATTCCATATCCATCTATACATTTAATTTACCAACTTTCTAATTTCTATAGATTTAATTTCTTCAAGCAATTCAAGAGCCCAACTCAGATCCAGAAAAATTGCTTCTGCCCAATTGGAGCCCAATCAATTTTGCCCAAAGAAGAAAATCTGCCCAATTATTTTACTATGCCCAATTGATTTTGGAGATGGGCCAGCACTAGCCCACTGTCAAACCTCATTTAAGCATTTCCATCCCAATAGCCCAGCTCTCCATTAATCAAGAAGTCCAAGATCAACTGCCAACTTTAGCATTTTTCATCGTTTAGTTGCAACCAATAAATTTAGGATTGAGTACTCATGCCAACAATGATATTTAATCTTAATAGTAGTTATAAGATGTATTTAACTTTAATAGATAAGTTACTAATTATAAAAAATTTAACAAAGTACACGTTTCATAATTTTAAGATAAGACTAAAGTTAAAGTTAGTCATCTACAAGGACAACTGATGCTAGAATTCCCCAAAAAAGATAGGAAATGGTAGGCATGGAAAAGATCAAGAAATGTGATTATAGTGACCCATATTTTATTTTATTATTGCAAATCTTAATTAACTGATATTATGTTATTATTTAAGAATAATTAGATTTGTTTGGCATAATTATTTTTTGTTCCTAATTAAAGTTGGGATAAAGAAAAAAAAAAGATAAGAATAAATAACAACTAACAAGCAAAGAAGTAGACGAGGATAGAGCTTCTAGCACTTGTAGTTCTTGCAGTGCAACTAATTTACTACTTCTCCTCTATATAATATTCCAATTACTTCTCCTCTCTACAACAAACATTCAAATCTTCAATTTTTAATAAAAATAATTTTTTAAAAAGCCCTCAACCCATTCCCCTCATTTGAAGAAATTTCCAACTGTAGAAAAAGATTATTAAAAATCTCAACACTCGCGACTCTTGTTTTCTCTTCTTCTGGTTTCATATTTAAACTATGATCTAAACATAAAATTTAGTTATATTATATATCATAAATTTGTATTTCGTATGCATATAATACTTACCTATTTTAATAGTTAGTGCAACTAGGTCTCGATTTTTAAATTCTAGGATTAAAAATTTCATATTATTTCATAGATTGCATTATGATAATTTTATTTCAATTTTTTTTGGATGAAATTCTATGTTAAATTTCATATGTCTAGCATTTTTCTTGGATTTTACAAAAAACCTGAATGTTTCCAGTCAAATTGAGAGGCAAGTTTGGATAGTTTCACTTTAGACATTTATCCTCCCATTGAAATGAAAATATTTTGAATTGATAAATTTTAATATCAAATGGTTTGATTTGTTTAAAATATTACTATAAAATCTTAAAATCTAAGGCTGTATAATTATTTTTTTTCAAAATTGTTAAGTGTGATTGTCTATGTGCCTGATGAGTCTACTATATTGAATTTAAGTGATTTGCTATCCATGACAATGAATTTCAAATTATAAATTTTTGAAAAATTATTTTACTTTGTCTAAATAATAAAATATTAAAAATCATTTTTATTTTATTTATTAAATACAATGATGTACCATACTAGAAAACTTTTTTCAAAGAATGCCCATTTGTTTTGCATGGGAACATTGTAATGCATTCTTCTCTTAGTTTTCAATTAAATTTAGAAAAGTCTTCAATGAATTACCTCATAGATCTTTGTAGAATTTTGAATCACCTTCATTTGTGGTATGTGAAAAGATTATGACTTAAATACAAATAAGTTGTGACATCAAAAAAATTTTGAAAACTAAAATTATTTTTCCACCACTATGTTGCCTTTTTGTAACATTCTGAATTTCAAATTTTGAATTAAAATATTAATAATAAAATTGAAGCAGTAATTTCGACGAAAAGAGTTTACGTTAGGAAATTAAACCATGATTAAAATACTAATTGAATTAGTTAAGGTTTATGTGTAATTATTAAAAGTTGAGATACTGAAATTTATGTGTAATTATTAAAAATTGAGATACTGACAATTTATATGTATCTAATTGGTCTGAATAGTAGATGTTAGGTGCCACCGTGCGAGACTAAAGGTTCTTGGGTTGCGTTGTAGGGGTACAATCCAACCTAATTGAGTTGAGCTTGGCAAAAAATTTTGAGTTAGAGCTCACGCTTAAAATATAAATATAAATATATATATATACATATATTAGGTTTGAACTCAACAAGTCTATAGTTTTAAGTTTAATCTCGATTTGATAGAAACTCAAGCTCAACTCGGCTCAACTCAACTTGATAAGACTAAAATTATAAACTCAAGCTCAAACTCAAAATAAAAAAAAAATTATTAACATAATATATATTTATTAATAAAATAAAATAATGTTTAATTATATACCAACTTACGAGCAAGCCCAAATACAGATTGCTTGAGATCAGCTCAAAATAAAGATCGACTCAATTCAGTTCAACTCAAACTTGAATTAGCTCGAACTTAGCTGTGTGAGGCTCGCGAGCTAGCTCAACTCACTTGTACTTCTACTGAATTAAATATAAATCTAAAATTAAAGTGATTAAAAGTTAAAAGAGCCTAATGAAACAAAACCTCTGGGGCTAAGTTGAGAAGCTAGAAAAAACTTTCTACATAAGGTACTTTGTCTAATTCTCAAACATCTTAGAAGATGAAAAAAAAAACAAGCAGTGAGGATTTTTTAATTTATTAAATTCAAATTCATAAGAATTTAAAATTTAGTTAAAATTATAAAATTATGGTGATATATATAATAATATATATATTTCAAAAAATCAACTAAAATCCCAATGCGACAATTCAAACCAAATTATGATTTTGTTTATTTTGAATTCAATAATTTACCAAATTTCACAATATTTCGTTGAAAAAGTAAAAAAAAAGATAAATCCAAAACTCAACAAACAGTACTAATTAAATCAACCATAGGAACGGATCTAATTTCTTTTGGAAAATCATTATTTCACAATGCTAGTTTAGAAAGAAAATCAAGTCTATCACTATAAAACATATAATTTTCCATGCTAACAGCTAAAAAGTTAGGATATAGATTTTATTACAAAGGATGAGAAAATCAAAAGGAATAATCATAAATTTTGCATAAGTAATTATCTCTTAAATGCTTCTATGCCTTGGTGCTAATTACTATTACCCCATTTGGCTAATTGACATCTATATATATATATATATATATATACACATATATCTAGATTTCATTTATTATTTTTCATACACAAACCAATACGTAAAGAAAACCCAAATTTCAAATTTCCGCATCCAAATTTCTTCTAAAATCTCAGAGCTATTGATAAGATTACTGAGTAATCCTATTAAACATCAATCAGATTCTAAATTAAAATTACATTTATTATGAAATCCTTTTCATTCAAGATAATCTTCTAAAATTAATATAGGCTCTTCTTTTGGTTGTTGAGCATGTAAAGTAAGTGTTGGAGCATTAACACTGTTAATAGTGTAGCCGTGGAGTAGCACTACAATCCTATAGCTCTTGCAAAATCAAGAACGATGTCCATTAATCACGACTACAGTCGTTTTCTAGTTATTAGTGTAGCGATTTTGCTATGCCTAAATGATTATTGCTTTTGCATGAAGTCGGAATCAATCAACGCTTCTATTGATGCTGTTTTTAATTTCTAGGAGCCATATCAAACATGGTATGAAAACCCCGAGGGAGCTGGAAGTGGTGAGCTTTCATACTTGCTAATAGATAGATTGTGGATTTAAGTCATACAAATACTAAAAATTGAACTCTGCGTAATGTAAAAAGTAAATGAGAAAAAAAAAAAAGAAGAGAATATTTATATATTTTTTTATATGGATTTAATTGAAAATATTTATTTATTTGCAGGGGGGCTTGTGGTTTGGAAAATGATGTAGCAAATCGTCCATACTATGGGTTGATTTCAGCAGAAAACAATAATCTATTTAAAATCAGGAAGTGGTTGCAGGAGTTGCTATCAGGTATTGAAAATTGTCTTACATGGACGACTTTTAAAGCTACATATGATTTTTGGAATGGCTCTCGAATTTTAAATTTTTTTCAACTCAAACTAGCACATTATAATACAATATATGGATATTTTTATTTATATATGAACTTATGTGATGTGTTTATATATATGTCAAAAAATATGTACGTATTACATATATACTCATGATGCATAATATTCTTATATATTGATGTAATACTATTGCATCAATAAAATAATTTATGCTTTTAATATGTATAACAATATGTTTGAAATTTTTTATAAAAACTAAAACATTTACAAATAAATTTTTAAATAATTTCTTTGTTGATGATATTATTTCTTTTTCATATTTAGAAAGTTGCATTATATTAATTCTTAAAAAAAAAATTTCAGAATCTTAAGAATTATAAAGTGGGTTTAGCGTACTTAATTGGATCCTACCCATTGGGTCTTGGGTTTGAGGTTAAGTTCATAAAAATTTTAGTAGTTGAATTTTAGATTTTGATAAATTTGCCTCTAACTTGACTGATTGTTATCCCTTTGTCTGATCCACCTAAATTATTGGATAAAGAGGTGGTAGTATGATGGATTTAAACTTGCGCTACCATCCCTAAAATTCAACGAGCATTATACCCTTGATATATTTGATTGATATACGTACATTATAAATATTAGGGTATATAATAAATTTTTATATTTATTTTTGTCAGGTGAAATGCACTCAAAATCCATTATGCTCAGGATATCCAATTATTGTAACAACAACAGATCAGTGTGCTAGTGCCTGCAACAATGACCCTGTTCATTTTGACTTGAGTGGAAAAGTTTTTGGCCATTTAGCAAAGCGTGGGGAAGCTAACAAGATAAGGAATGCAGGAAGAATCAATATTCTATATCGAAGGTAATGAAAAATTTAAATGTAAAATTTCAAAATAAAATTTATCATCTATTTTAAATTTATAATTTCTATTTTTTTAGGGTGTCTAAAATTAAGATTTTATTTTCTAATATTATACTTTTTCATCAAAAATATCATTCAATTAAAGTAAAGACATCTCTAATTTTTTCGTCATTGTTTTTATGGATAAAGAAAAAAGTCATATTAAAATGAAACATGATCTTTGATGCTAAGATATTTTCTATCTTTTAATTTTTGGATTGAACACATTTTTCATCAAATGTTCTTTTAACCTTGTTATCAAATTTCTTCTCATTACTAATTTTTTGGGATAATTATCTTAGATTTCACACTTTTTTGATCTATCCCACATTAGTTGTAATATATTATTTGAAGTGAGAAAAAAAAAAAGATATTTTAATAAATTACACCGTTTTTGAATTCTGTACGGTGCCATGTAGGCATGTAGCTACAAAACAACTTTAACATTTAAGATCGATCGTGGCTCAAACCCCTATTATTTAGCTTTTGCAATTGAGAATGTGAACGGAGATGCTGCCCTTGGTCTTGCTGAGCTATTTATTACCTTCAAATTCAAGAGGATCATGGCTGGTTACGCAAAGGTCTTTTGGTGCAACATGGAAAGTTGAAATATCTATAGGAATAAAAGGTCCTTATTCTGTCAGATTAACTTCTCTTGAATCCAAGAAAAAAAGTTGTCGCAAATCTAGTGATTCCGATTAATTGGGTTCCAGGCCAATACTATCGCTCAAATATTAACTTATGATCTTAGTCATTAGGCCATTATACACCATGTTTTCTTTTCCTTTTCCTTTTTCCTTTTTTAACTGCAATAGGGAGCTAGAAAATGCTGCCCTACCGATTGTCCAATAATGTGGGGGCGACTTTAATATTTCATAAGAAAATACCATTTTGTGTGAGTATTTTCATTGTGCTTTTTTAATTTTGAATCGGGTTAATTACCTATATCACATAAAGTTTGACCTATTTATAAAAAATTTATATATTGAACTTACAAGTATGCCTCAAGGCTAACAGTAGATATTTAAAATAGACAAAAAATATGAAAAATCCAAATTAAATTTTAAAAAAAAAAGGAAAAGCCAAAGTTAAAATGACATAAAAGTCCTTCTATTAAAAAGATTAACAAATATTGGCATGTTATGCACATATACAAAATATATAATACGTACACACACACACACACATATATATATATATATATATATAAATACATAAAAAAAACATACATATTTAAATACACATATATGTATGAAAATAAATATATATTAGGGTGAAATATGAGGAAAACCCATCAAGTTCGGCGTAATTATGAAAAGGTCTTTCCTTTTTGAAAAATTATAGAAATCCTCTTAAAATGATAAACCTAGTTGTAATGTAAATAGAATTTGTGAAAAGTGCAAAATCTCCTAACAACAAAATAATTAGAAAAAATAAAAAAAAAATTGAATATTAGTTTAGTGGCTAAAGTCCTAAATGCCCTTCTATATATCATGGCATCTTAAAATTTTGAATTATGTTGAATAGTATATATATATCTAAAATAATTTTGTTAAATTTAATTAAACTATTTATTAAAATAATAATCATAGCTAAAATATAGATATTTAAAATAATAAGATTATTTATTTAAATAATAAATATATCTAAAATAATTAATGAGCTTTAGTTAAATTTATTAATTAACTAGAAATACAATAACAAATAAGTAAAAAATTTAAATATATGTATTTTAACTAAATTATTTAATAATTCAAAAAAGATAATTTTTTCTACACTTAATTAAATTATTTATCAAAATAATATCTAAAATAAAGATATTTAAAATAATTAAATTATTATCCAAATAATAAATATGTCAAAAATAATTAATGGCATTTAGTTAAATTTATTAATTAATTAAAAAATAATAAATAAAAAATTAAAAACTATACTGATTAGAAATAAATAAGTAAAAAAATTTAAATATATATTCTTGCTAAATTATTTCTTAATTAAAATATATATATATATATATATATATATGGCTAGCCGATTGCGCCACGTTGCTGTTGCCATGGCAGCAACAACTCCCAATGATTGCCATATACGGCCCGATCTGACTGGAGGAGGGGTGGGGTGGATGTGTACATATATGCATACATATATATCATATATAATGCTACATATGTATATTTATATAAACTCCTTAAAGTTTTTTATAATTAACCCCTTATATTATAGTAATATTACTATTTAATCCTTTTATAAATTCAAAATACGACGGTACAACACTTAAGGATATTTTCGTCCACAAATTAGGATCAAAACTGGTCAAAATTGAGGTTATTTATAAGTTGAATGGTAATTTTAAAATTTTATGTGCCATTTTAACGGTATTTTTCAAAATCTCTAATGATAATTAACAATTAGATTAATTTGTTGGACAATGACAAACCTAAAAGAAATTTTATAATTTTTAAAAAAATGAGTACATTTTCATAATTATACCAATCCACAGGGATAATAATCGTAATTCATCCAAATAAATAAGCTACAAGGATTATATATGGTCTTTTAATTTACATTTGTACCTTTTCTAAAATAGCAAACTTATCAATTTTTAATTATTAAATCTCTCTCTAAAAATACATATCTATCAGATTTCTCATGTCTAGGTTTTTGGATGGAAAATAATGACGGTAGCAACATAAAAAAAGGCATGTAAATTTCCTACTTTTCCCCTAAGCCAACTATTGTTATTAGTTATTGACTAAAATTCACTTAATAATATTGTAAAATTTGGAGGAGTTGTAAATATATGTAATCAAATAGTATGATGTGATTATAACTATTGGATGGAAGAAAAAGCTGTTGGAGCGAACACACCCCCCCCCTCCCCCCAACCAAACAAAAAAGAAAGAGAAAAAAGATAAAAAAAGGAAGAAGAAGAAGTAGAAAAAGCAGTTTTTGGTCATCTTTATACATGGTTAGAATAATAAAAATTACTTCACTTGTCATATAAAAATGACCTGCTCAATACTTCTTCTGGTCTTGAGAGTTCAAATATTAAAAAAGGAAATGTCTTAGAAAATATTATAAAAGAAAATAACTATGATAATTTATAAGACAACAACAAATCTTAAAAAATTATCCTAAAGATGAATAAGTGTATGTATATATATATATATATATGTCCACGACAACACAAATGAAAGTGAAGGAACAAATAATTTTCATAAGTAAATCATACTAATAAAATTGAATTATTGGACAAGTTATTAAATCAAAACCTAATAACAATCTTATTTGTTTTTCAAGTGTTTATACGTTTGCCTTTTACTAATTATATAACTATAGATTATTGAAAGCAGCATTATCTTTTTAATTTCCTTTTGTCTTTTTGAATTAGCAATGTTATATTTTTAAAATTTAAAATTTGTATATAATTTTATTATGTAATTATTCTATGTAAGTACTATTTTCTAGTATTATAAGATTAAAATATTAAAAAGATATGCTTTCAAATTAGATTTAATTTTACATATAACAATTTTTTTTCTTTATTTTCATTTCTTTCAAATTAGCTTATGGAACTGTTGATCTTAAAGTAGTATCATGAGAAAAAGAATTTTACGTAAACTCGCAATTTAAATTCTGACTCTCAAATTTAGTATTCTATTAAATAGAGAAAGAATCAAAGTCATCCTATTAGGATAGAAATGAATTGCTAAAATTATTAAAATATTTTGTCTCATTGCACGGAGACAGTTTGGTTAATTACAAAAGAAAATGCTCACCAAACATTCTCAAAAAAGTGAAACCAAACATTATACATAACCTTCTTTCATATTTCTAACATTTGTTTATTTATCGCCTTTTTGGGCCAAACAAAGAAATCTTCATAGTTGAGCAATTGACTAACCAATTTGAAATGAGGTATAATTGAGATAAGACAATTTATAAATAGTTTGAACTCGTCAGTTAAACGAGTGGATTCGAGTTTAATAATATTTGGCTTGAAAAGCTCGCAAGCCTAAATAATTTTTTTTAATATTTTGTATATATAATTATATATAATAAGATCTATAAAGATAAATAATAATAGTAATAATAATAATAATAATAATAATAATAATAATAATAATTTGTCCGTTATTTTAAAAAAATAACTAAAATTTTTAAAAATCTTGTAATTATATATTTTATTTTGAGTTTAAATGAACTCAAACTAATCTAAATATATACGAATTCAAGTTTATTTGAACATATATAGATCGAGTTTTTTTGTTAATTTATAATAAATTTTATCAATTCGAGTTCGATAAAACTCCATAAGATTTACTTGAACTTTTAACTATTCAATGAATCAAGTTTGAACCTATGACTTGACTTATTTATACCTCTAATTTGAAACATAAACAATCTTAACGAACAAACAAAATATGTTTAATTAGATGCTACCCCACAAAACTTGATCAAATTCCACTGAGAAACGGAACCCCTCTTTACAAGATTCAAAATTTTACATAGAAAATGCTAATAAAAAAATGCCGGGAAAATGGTATTGATTCAACGTCAGGTGGGCTCCCACAGCTATCGATCCTTGTGCCGGCGCGTGTACAATCAAATGTACAACTGTCTTAATGAAAATGAGACATTTGTACTTAGTGCCCATCATACAAAAACCTCAAAGAAACCTCATTCTGTGCCAATTCCCATACCAACCTTTTCTGAGAAAATCTGGGATGTTTCTGGTTTCTTGATTTGAACAGTAGTTTAATGGGATGTGGTGAAAAGGGTTGGAAAGGAAGAAATTAATGATGGGTTCAAGAAAGAATGGCTGTGGCAGTAACTATGATTACTCTTTCAAGGTGTTGTTGATTGGTGACTCGGGTGTGGGAAAGAGCAGTCTTTTGCTCAGTTTCATCTCAAACTGCCAGCAGTTTCCTCAGGATCTCTCCCCAACTATTGGTATGTTGATTGGTGACTCGGGTGTTTGTATCTGAGTAATGTGTTTTTATGTCTTCAGTTTTGTATGTGTGTCTGTGCGTTCATTTCTTTCTTGTATTGGTTTCTTGTGTTTTATCTGCTGTTCTCTCTGGTCCTTCGATATTTGATCCTTAAATTTTGGTGAGACAAGGAAGTTCAAGATCCAATGTTGTGTGTGTATGTGTGTCTCCGTTTTATTGTGTTCTGGCTCTGGTTTTCTCTAACCCCACTTGGTTGTTAGTGCTTGATTCTTGAAATTTTGGTGAGGTTAAAGAAACTCCAAGGTCCTGTGTTATGTGTGTGTTCTGTGAGTTATGACCTGTCTCTAGTGTATGCTCTGGTCCTTTAAGGCAGTATATTTGTGAAGCAAAGAGAAAGCTTTATTTGACAGAGAAATTCTTGAGTGGCTTGTTAAATAGTTGTTGACATGAGTTGATTCAGTACTCTGTTTTTGGTTTCTTGATTTGGTTCAGTGTAGGATGATGTTTGATTTGATCTGGTCATGTTCAGGAGTGGACTTCAAAATAAAGCTGCTAACGGCCGGTGGAAAAAGACTGAAACTAACAATTTGGGACACAGGTAACTGTTATATGACTCCCTTCTACTAAAGAAGCAGAACATGACATACCTATTTGCAGTACAGGAACTTCGTTGAACTCATTAAAAATCCTATTAGTATGTTCAAAGCTTTGGCTTTTAAAGATTCATGTTCTTGTTTTGGAAAGTTGACCAAAGATTTGAATGGTTCTGAATAGATATCACATATAATAATAATAAAAAAAGGAGATATGATCAGTTAGTGTTCTTAAATGAGTTACTTTCTTGGTTCTTTTCTCCACTTGGTATAACTGCATCGAATGCTGTGATGCTTGAGTTTATTCCTAACAATTATATTTATTTTCTGATCAACTGGAAATTTTATTCACAGGGCTTAAGTAGGATATGGGTAATTCTAGGACTTTTCGTGTGGAAAATCAACTAGAATGGTTGTAATGCATAATGATGGTTGATATGAGGTATTAGGGAGTCAGTTTTCATGAACTTATAAAATATTGGCAAAGATTTTTTGGCATTGTGAAACAGCAGCCACTGCTCCTCTCCAAAAGCATTGGCACAAAATAACGACTAAAAGAAGAACCCCCACTATCACTGGCAATGAAACCTTTTAACTAAGTCATTTTGCTGTTAATTAAGGGCTTTGTGGCTAAGGTCCTTGAAACGTTAAATGAAAATTCTGAATTTTATTACTCATATGTATCCTTAAGGTGCATGGAGAAGTACTTCCTGAAATTACATGTCCAAAATATCTAGAGGAGGGATTTTGGAGAGCATGAGATGTCCTCTTTTTGCCAAACTTTTGCAAATATTATGTTGTTAAATCTTGATCGTGGACTTCAATTCCCATGCTCTCTGAAGACTTCTCTAAAGAAAGAGTGTTAGTAGTTCCTAAATGAACTTGTGAAGCCAAATTATGGGTCTTCACGTACTGAATGCATTTGTGGTGGGGTAAAAATGTGGCATGCACTAATTCAATCTTTTAGTGTAGATTCTTGGCAATACATTGAATCACATTTACATGCAAGTGTTGAGTGATGAGGTTGACCAATGAAAGAGGTGGTGGCCGTCCTTTGTGCCTGGTTCAACACCAAACATGTATTCAATTGTTTACTTCACCATCTTTGAGTTGGTCCATATTCCTCTATTTTTTGTGGACTCTTCTATTCAAACCCGCTCCCCCCCCAAAAAAAAAAAAAAAAAAATCACCCAAAAAGGACTTCTAGTTCATAGTGATTTAATGAGTTTTAATGAGTTCTACTATGGTGCAGCTGGGCAGGAAAGGTTTGGAACACTAACAAGCTCATATTACAGAGGAGCTCATGGAATAATCCTTGGTATGGTATTGCAACTCCTAGATCTTTTATTATTTGTGGAGACGATCATTCTTCATTCAAATTCAAAATATGGCAAAAGAGCCATATGAAGCTTTAACTTCTATCACCATTCTTTAATTGTATTTTCTGCTATTCGTTGTTGTTTCTCTCCCACATTCTCCTCTATGCAGTGATTTTCTCTATAATTCAGCATCTGGTGGGAAAAGTTAAAAAAAAAAAAAAAAAATCAACCAAAAGGGAAAAAAGAAAAAAAAATCCCAATTCACTTTTCAAGCTAAAGGAGGTGAGAGGTGATGATTCAAATTTGCATCATAACTTGTCTCTTGAAGTATTAGATCACCCAAATTCTGTTGCATTCTTTCTGTGCTTGTATCCTACTCTTTCAAAGGAAAAGCTCATAAATCAGACTGGTTGCTTCAGCTTAATACTTTTAACCTTTTTTACTTAGTTATTTTGGTGCTAATGTAATCCAAAGATTATTTACTGTCCTATGAATGTAATTGTTCATTGTTCATTTTGCCAAATACTTCCAAAATCTTTAAGTGAATTTTTTGTTTGTGCTACTCTTTATGATTGTGTTTCTTCTTGCTATTGGAGTAACTTATGCATCATATTTACCGTCTCTAGTTTATGATGTAACAAGACGAGGGACCTTTACAAATCTATCCAAAACTTGGGCAAAGGAGCTAGAGTTTTACTGCACCAATCCTGATTGTATCAAGATACTAGTTGGAAATAAAGTTGATAGGGTAAGTTTTGTTGCTAACTTCAGTTATTCATCAAATATATTAATCCAAGCATGCTTTGATTTAAAGTATGTGATCCAGCGTGATTGATCTTTTCTTAAATCTTTCTCCTTATTCTCTTCAACACGAGCTTTTTGTTAATGTACATACGAAATACACCCAATTGTGTCAGACTTAAGGTGTCCAAAATATTTCCAAAGCTGCTTGTATCAACGCCTTGTGCTTGTAAGAAAAGGCTTTTGCCAACATCTTTTTGTATTTTCAAGTTAGCATTCTTAGGCAAAGACACGCATATACATGCATATGTATATACATAAATATGTAAATAAAATTAAGATTCCTATTCCGATTTAGTATTCAAGCTGAGTCATTGAAAGACTTTACCCTCAACACATTAAATTTTTTTTTTACGTTCTCGTAAATAGCAACATGACTTGCTTTACTGATAGATAACATTTTCAGGATAGTGAGAGGGCTGTTACAATGGAGGAGGGGATTGCTCTTGCACAAGAGCACAAGTGTTTGTTTCTTGAGTGTAGTGCCAAGACTCAAGCAAATGTGAAGCAATGTTTTAAAGAGCTCACTTTGAAGGTATGCTACCTTGTGTGTTGTCATGGTTCCATTGTCATTTGAGAGAACTATTAATACTTTTTAAAGGGATGATACTATCAGAAGAATTGTGCATCATTCTTTAATTTTGTTCAGAGTTATTGACTTTTATTGCCAAGTAAAGATTAGTTAGTTGAAGTTCCACCAGAAGCAATACAAAAATGTGCTTTAGGACAAAAAGTCCTAACAGATTCATCATTCCTTAGGACAATTATTAATGTTGTACTTGGCAAGTAATTTACTAACTTCTACTTGCTGCAAATGCAGATGCTAGAGATACCTAGTCTGCTGGAAAAAGGATCAACACCTGTAAAGAACCAAATTTTAAAGCAAAAGCAATTTTCCCAGGAGCAACGTAGTGACAATTGCTGTTCCTAGTTGAAAAAGGGACGTCATGATGACGATTACACACAGAAGTTCCATGTAAATGTCTGGCTTCTTGCAGGTCCTTTGAGGTCAAGTATGGTGAAAATGTTTCTGATAGTGGAATCAAGATTTGTTATCCTGCATTTCCATTTTACATATGTAAATTTCGTTTGTTTTGTTTCATATAATCTTTCTACGCTGTTGGTCATGTAATCTATGGTCATGTAAACTGGCAGTTTTATATATGCATAAATACATAAAGAAGGATGAATCATGTTATATATATGCATACACGAGTTTTATAACAAACCCGATTGCTGGTGCATGTATACTTTTGGACTGCAATTTTTCACTGTTGTGGTAGACATGTTTGCGGTGAATCATGGCTTCGACTTTTGTTTATGAAAAACTTGAGAGCACCTAAGGATATTGAATTTCATTGGAACAACTTCTGAAAACATTGCTACTTATCAGTTTCATTATGGGACACTTGTCGAGCCACTGGTCCCAAAGTTCATTAGACATGAAATTATCTTCAATCTCATTGAATAATTTTAAATCAATATATGAATAATTTGTTTAAAAGGAATATTCAATAAATGTAATAAGTTTTTCAAGATGGTGAGCATGTTCATCATGATAATGCCTTTAGTCTATCGAAGGCAATATCAAGTCACCATATGAATAATTTGTTTAAAAAGAATATCTAAGGGCTCTACATGGTTGATTTTTTAGATAAACATTACAAATTTTATTGGTGAGAGAATTTTCTTCAAATTCACCAAGAAAATCTCAAATATGTTCTGAGCAACTTGGTTAAAAAAAAGTTCAATGAGTGTATATATGTGATTCTTTAGTTAAAATTTATGATTTATATGACGTATTTTCTTTTTAAATTTTTAATTCATACATAAAGAGTTATAACAATTATGATCAATTTCGTCCGGGCCATGAAAT
Source organism: Jacaranda copaia (assembly GCA_014898725.1). Taxonomy (NCBI): domain Eukaryota; kingdom Viridiplantae; phylum Streptophyta; class Magnoliopsida; order Lamiales; family Bignoniaceae; genus Jacaranda; species Jacaranda copaia. The sequence goes on from JACGDI010005570.1 coordinate 49,878, forward strand.
AGCTTGGGTATGACCTGATATTGGCTACTCTTTTAAGTAACATGGCATTTAAACAACGTACAATACTTTACTCATATATTCAAGAATGTACTTAGCAAGTTTACTTTTGGCGTAGTCTTTTATCAAAATGCATATTTTTAGGAGTTGACTGCATTAGACTTATCACCAACTGCATTGTTCTTTGTCTGAAATTTGACAACTACAATGTATAAGACTGTCCAACACAAGTATCTGAAAAAGAAAGTGAATAAAGCGCCTAAAAACGGAAATGTTGATGCAATTTTTGTTTCATTTTGAGTATTCTAACATAGCTAACATATGTTGACTTGGTAACTTAATGTACAAACCGGACTGGTGAATTGTTTCTTAACGCAGCTAGATGTGCAATGACACGGACAGCTCAATTCTTTTTGTGCTTAAATTAAGTTTTAGCCTTCTAAACTTTTGAGCTTTCTGGGCATTGCAGTTGAATCAGTCAAAGTTACATGACAGAAAAGCAGCATAGATTTTGTCGGAGCAAACTAGGCTCCTGCTGTTGAATGGAAAAGAAAACAAGCACTATAATAGTTCTTCTTCCTTATTTATGTGCCGGCATGTTGTAATATATATGGAGCATATCCAAAATCAACAGAAGCAATTAATCCTTTTCTGTTTGGATTTTGCACTTCATTTGCTTTGGACATTCCATCTAAATTTTTCTATCATAACATAAGGCCTGCTTCTCATGTACTTGTATATATACTACAAATATGTTCTGCTCCTTCTGATTTGAGGCGGTTGGCACGGTATTCAAGCTCTACCATGGCTTCTTTCCACCAATTTTGTCGGCCAAGAACCGCTGCACTCTTAGTGTTTCTTGCTTCCCTTCTTGCTGAAGTGAATTGCATTGACATCTATCATGAATGGATTGTTTCTGCTGACACAGCCGTTGTCTATCCCAGTTCTTATGATCAGCCTGTAAGCATACATATAATCGATGGAGTACTATGTTTTATACATCATTTATCTGATGAACTGTGTCTGCACGGCTGCACATAAACAACAATTGCAGGTTATTAAGATCAACGGAATGTTCCCTGGGCCGCTCATCAATGCGACGACAAATGATGTTGTTCATGTTAATGTCTTCAACAATATGGATGAACCTTTACTCTTTACATGGTAAGAAAACTTGGTGGAATACAAATTTTTGTTGTCTGAAAATGTCTGATCTGAAAAATGAGGATTGATTAATGTTTCTATGTTTATAAGGAATGGGATACAACAGAGGCTAAACTCATGGCAAGATGGAGTATCCGGCACAAACTGTCCGATTGAACCTGGAATGAACTGGACATATGTATTTCAGACGAAGGACCAGATTGGCACCTTCACTTATTTCCCCTCAATTAACTTTCAGAAGGCTGCTGGAGGATTTGGACCAATCCGAGTCAACAATCGTAACGTTATCCTCGTTCCTTTCCCTAAACCAGAAGCTGAATTTGATCTTCTTATTGGTGACTGGATGGAAGACAACTACCAGGTGATAATATATAGGTCTGTTGGAGTTTTTCTACTCAGAATTTTGTTGAGCTTCAATTTTTAAACGTCGTTTCTTCCCCTTCTTTCATGGGACGATAAACAGCAAGTTAGGATAATGCTACAAGAGGAGTGGGTATCTGCTTACCCAGGTGTGATTTTGATGAATGGAAAAGGACCTTATGGGAGCCCATATTTTATATTGTACGAGTCTTTTAATGTCACAAAAGGTAAAAGGAAAAGAAAAGAAAGTTCTTGAAGCTAAACAAGTCATTTTCTTGAGTTCTTGATCCTCTTATCTGTGGTTATATACAGGGAAGACTTACCGGTTTAGGATATCAAACGTGGGAGTGGTGTTCAGTTTCAACTTCAGGATTCAGAAACATCAGATGGTGCTTGTGGAAACGGAAGGCTCATACACGAACCAGATCGTTTTGGATTCTTTGGACGTGCATGTTGGCCAGTCGTATTCGGTTCTTGTTGCTGCTGATCAAGATGAAGCTGATTACTACATGGTGGCTACTCCAAAATTGTACAAAACTGATGGCCTCAATGACTCCCTCGTGGCCAAAGGGATACTCCACTATGCAAATTCAGTTACAACTGTCCAGGACCCTATTCCAAATGGACCTGATCCTTTTGACATAGATTTTTCAATCAATCAAGCTAAATCTATCAGGTTGGTTGTTATCGATACATTACAAGAAAACGCCTCTTCACCAATGGAAAAATCCATCACAAATTTAATGAAATCTATCGAAAAACAAGATTATGTGATAATGTGATAGATTTATTATATAAGCCTGTTAATATATGTTCCGTCACTAATTAGTTTTATCATGAAAATAAAGTGTATCACAAAATTAATTTTGTGACGGGATTTCTATCACATGTCAAAAAATTATTTAATCACAATATTTAAAATTATAAAATTTGTGATGGAGTTTTCATATTAAAGTGGACTCTTTATATCTGTCACAAATGGTATTACTAATACATATTTTGCTCCTTTTCAAATACATCAATAATCAATCACTAATATTTTCGATATGTGATGGAATCCTATTCGTTAAAATTTTTCATTAGCGAAGGATTATTTTTTTTGTAGTGATATCATAATTCAGAAAAAAGATAACTTTCATAAACAATTTCATAGTAATCTTTCACTTTATTGTGTGTAGATGGAATATGTCTACCGGTGCTGCGAGGCCTAATCCACAAGGCACATTCAACGTCACAAATGTAACGTTATCTCAGACGTTTATCCTGCACGGGTCGAGAACTGTGATTGATGGTGCGCAGAGCTGTGCGGTGAACAATGTGTCATATCTAACTCCAACTACTCCATTAAAACTTGCTGACCACTTCAGAAATGGTTCCGGTGTTTACAAGCTTGACGAATTCCCCCTCCGGTCGGTCAAAGATGCTGCATCATATGGAGTTTCTGTTGTAACAGGAGTGCATAAAGGATGGTTAGAGATTGTTTTCAAGAATGATCTTGAAGATGAGATGGATTCTTGGCACTTGGATGGCTTCGGATTTTATGTTGTTGGGTAAGATTACTTTGCTTTCTGTTCATTCATAATGGTTATTGACTGCTTATTATGGTTGGGGATTTCGGCTTTTAGATAGTGAGTTAAGTAAAAGAAATATATATATGTATATATATATATATATATATTTATCAAAATCCCACATTAAAAAGGAAAGAAAACAAAAGAAGAGCATTTTTATTAAGTGCGTCTTTTTGTAAAGCTTTCAAATACTTAGAAGGATCTGGACAGAATTTAAGTGGATGAAATTAAGTATAAATATATATATATATATATATATATTTATATGTGTGGTGTGTGTGTGTAAATACTTATATATATATATATATTTAATAGTTAAATAGTAAGAACTTAGCACTTTCACTTGCGTGACATGAGAATTATAATTTCAAAATACATTTTAACTCTTGAATTAATTAATATATAATTAATTGGTTTTAATTTAATTCACATTTTTAATAATTATCTACGAGAGTTTAATCTGACTGTGAGAAACAATGTGACTTTTCATATAAAATAATAAGTTGCCTAACAGTCATGCAAGGATGTGGATTCTCTATGAAAGAGAATTGCAGAACATGAATTAATTTATAGGTTGAAAATCATGTTCTCTCCTAAACTCTCAGATGTTTTTAAAATCAAGAGAAATTCTGAATTAGGAATTTATGAAGCGGTGCCAGCAATTACTTGGGTGTTTTAGTTGAATGAGAATGAATTTCCATAATCTCTGTTGGTCAATCAGCAGTGCAGGAGTTTTCTTGCATGCAATTAACCACAACGGATCTTGTAAATTCTTTCAAATTATTTTTCAACAATTGCTGGCTAAAATTGTGTTGGGATCTGTGAACTAATTACAGATTTGGTGAGGGAGAATGGACACCTGATTCGCGCAGTACGTATAACTTGTATGATCCAGTTGTTCGTTCGACAGTTCAAGTGTATCCTGGAAGATGGACTGCCGTGTATGTGTTTCTCGACAATCCTGGAATGTGGAATTTGAGATCACAGAATTTGGTGCATTGGTTCATGGGACAAGAACTCTACATAAGGGTTCACAATGATGATCCTGATCCTGCTAAGGAGCGGCCCCCTCCTCAAAACCTCCTCTTTTGTGGTCAGTACCAGAACTCTGCTCTCACAAACAAATGCAAATATTTTGCATGCGTGGGTTCAGGCAACCGACCTGTTTTGTGATTTTTGATGTGTTTTAAATTAGAGTTTTGGTTGGAATGTTGAAACAGGAATTGTTGAAGATGCTCCGGCTCCAGTAGCTAGTGCACCTGCTCCTCAGGCAGGGTGGTGACGGCAGATTTCCTAGTATTCCTTTTTAATCAAATGCTTTCTGTTTTTCCTGAAATAGGCTTTAATCTCACAATGAAAAATGATTCTTTCTTCTGGTGAAGTCCTTCATTCGCAAAAAACAAAAAGATTTTTAGTTCCATGTTGCATAAATTGTCTGAAGTTGTTCCAAGTTTTGGACAATATACTTCTGGTCTGAGATAATGATTGGCCACAGTTTTGTATTTATACAAGAAAATTATCTATGTTTTTCTACAATGATGATATTCTTTAATATATTTTAATAGATAAGAATTTGAAAGAACATCATATATATTATTGATTTAATTTGATTGATCAAAATTGGTTGTTTCAGACTTGATCATTCTGCTTGAAACTCCTCCACAACCTGTTATGGCCCAGCTCTCAAATCAAATGAAAAGACAAAGAACTCCAAAGTAATCAAATCAACAGTATCAAAATAGATAAAAATTGATGGAATATAATGATCGAATTGTAATACACCAAAACTTTTAAGGATTGCTTCAGCCATCAAAAGGAAATAGAAAGTCCAAATAAGTGAAGTTCGTAATCCACTTGACCGATATTCCGGACAATTTGATGGGGGCCAAAATATTTGACTAATAATTTAGTGCCTCTGCTCAAGTGATTGCTGCCATGTTTATAAGGTCTTATTTTAAGATAAACCTAACCACCCATGGAGAATATTCTCTCTCCCCTTTTATCTGCATAGTACTTCATCCTTTCTTGAGCTTTATAGAGGTTATCTTTGAGTAGTTGGACGATTTGTTACTTCCTCTGGATTAGATCATTGGCTGAATGGTATAAAAAGTTCCTTTTGAGAAGTGCTTTGAAAACCTGTCGCTGATTGTGGCATCAAGCATTCCACGAAGCTTGTGGACATTATTAAGAAACATATCAGCCAAACTTTCGGCAAAATAAAGGTGACAATGGGAAAGAAAATGGGCATATTTAGTGAATTTATCAATAATACCCATATCATTTGCTCACCCTCAGACATTGGGAGCCTTCCACAAAATCTATTGTTATACGGGACCAAGGTTGTTCTGGAACTAGGTGGGGTTGTAACAATCCTAGGTAAGACACAAACTCATCCTTGCATTTCAGACAAATGTCACAATCCTTGCATTTACAATCACATCTTCTTTTCCTTTTTGGGGAGGAAGAGGGGAAGACGGAGGAGGCCATTATTATCCAATTCATTATATCAAGTTGTATAAATATGTGAAGGTAGTTTCATATCAACAGATATTAACATTGGAGTGTAAAATTTAGATAATTAGCTAGACATTCTAATTTATGCTTTATAAGAAAGAAATTAAGCAAACTTTTATCTTTTGAATTTTTCTTTTAAATCGTGAAGTAATTATATAAGATCAAAGTCTTGATAAAATACACATCCATAGTCATGCAAGATTTAAGAACTTCATCTAAAGTAAATAAATAACTTAAAAATGAAGAAAACGCCTTTAGTAATATGTAGTTGAATTACATTATTTTGCAAGAGTATAACAATTAGTTAATCTAATTAGCATGTTGGGTACTATTATCTAAACCAATATTATTATCTAAAAACTCGTAAGTAATGTGGCTTTTTACTTACAAAAATAAAAAAAGTTAACTAGCATCATGTAAGTGACTTGTGAGATTTACCATGGATTTTCTACAAAGGATTGCAAAAAAAAAAAAAAAACGCGAGAAAATTTGAAAGATATTGGACTAAAATTTGAAAACCCAAAATCAATGAAACCAAAATCGCATAGAGCCTAAGCTTAATTAGTTTCCCCTAATCTCTTCATTTCTGCAATTATCAAACATCTTTGTATTGTATCTCGAATCAAATTTGGGATCTCGAATATATCATGAATATCTACTTCATGATTTCCTAAAATTTATTGCTACTCTATGTGTAGTTATTTAGAAAATTTATAGGATAGTTATATGTTCTCCTTAGCAATGGAGTTGATTACCTGTAGTTTATTCATGAATAATCAATTACCTTTCTTTTAGAGAGAATGATAGACCATATATACCAATTATTATATCCAATCTTTTCGAATACATTCAATCATCACATTCAAACTTACAAATAATCATATTACTCATAACTGCTATATATAATAAATAGCCTTAGTAGAGCTCATATCAGAAACCTCTTTCTCATGCGATTTTAGTTGGGTAGCCCTTCTTGGCATTAATTACCTTTCTTAACTTCTATAAAATCGACATTCTATTGGCTATATTTAGTGACGGATTCAGAAATAAAAGTATGGGGACTAAAAATTATAAAGATATAAAAGTTTAAATATAAATTTTATATTTTACGAACTAGAGATATATGATTTGCATCGAAATTGAGTACAACGATCTTTTATACCATAAGTATCATTAGCAATCGAATCATTACCAAAAATTTTTGTAATATCATTCTCAATACAAATAACTAAGCAATTGGTTAAAAATTATTTTTTATTTTATTTTTGAGCCTCTTTTTCATAATATTTATAGTCAAAATTTTTTTCTTACTTATAGCTGTTGAAAGACAAAGAAAATTCAAAAAAGTCTTTTGAATATATCCACTTACTTTTGTTTCTTTGTTTCAATATTGTTAAAGTAAAAAAGATGAATTTTTATTATTTTGCATGTTTTTAAGGTTTTTTTTAACTAAACCCTTATACGTTTTTCTCATACAAATAAAATACAAATACTCTAACGGGTCTAATATAATTACAATTTTTATTTGATTACTTGATTGTGAATATAAATTTCAAAATTTATTTTGAATTTATAAAATTAAATTAATTAAATTTATTTTTATTGTTAATTAAAAATTAATTAATTTAATTTAACAAATGTAAATAATTAATTTTTTTTAATTTAAGGTCTAACAAGAAAAGTTAAATCTTTTAAAATTAATAGATGTTAATTAAAAATTAATACTTTTGTTAATATTAAATTATGTATTCTTTTAAAATCTAAATTTAAATGAATTTTTATTAAAACTTTTTAATATATATATATATATATTTATACCTATGTACACACACAAAGCTGGGGGCCAATGGCGCCTGCATGCCCCCCTAAAATCCGTCCATGGCTATATTGCAATATAACCTGATTACACTATTCTCTTTCTATTTGCTTTAAGATTACAACATTATTTTGTAACTCCAATTTAATTTAAATTATCTTCCTAAATTCTATAACAACTTTTAATTGGTTTTAAATGCACCCAATGCCTATAAAAGGACTTCAAATATGAAAATGAACATCTTCAACCATTACATTACATCACGAAAATGAGTCATACCATGATGAAAATCCTATTGTTGCTGCTTGAAGTTAACATTCATGATGAAAATCCTCCTGCTGTTGCTTGAAGTTAACATTCTCGTAGCATTTGCAAGTGGATCGTGTGTTTCGTGGAAACAATAGGTTCATGTTGTTAATAATTTCCCTCCAAAGTTTGCAGTAACATTGAAATTGCATTGTGCATATTGAATATTACACACTTCATATTAATCAAGATTTTCATTAGAGCTTCTGCGGGAATGTGATCCCATATACTTCATTTTTTATTTTTTCTTTTATCATTTTTGGTGGGGGATCAAAGAGCATAGCTTTTGATCTTCTAAATCAAAATGGACAGAAATGTAAGATGGTATTCATTATTGGGTGGCAAAAAATGATGGTATTTACTATCGCAATGACTATTCTCAAAAGTCCTTGACTAAAAGAATTGATTGGAACAATCAGATATAGTAAGTGATGTTATCCACTAATTAGTGCTTTTACAATAAATAATTAATATAATTAAATTTTGGATTTTTTTAAAATCTTTTTTAGTGGTTTTATGCCTAAGTTAATTAGCTCTCCTTATATTTGAGTGTTTTAATTGGTAGTGCTGAAATGTACTAGCTAGTATGAAATATGATTTTCGTGGAAACGCCTGCAAAGTCTCCTTTACCTTGAGTGATTCTTGAAAATCAAGGTGGTCTAAACTTGGGTTAATTGATGGAACAATGTGGTTAATTTCTAAGTCAAAAAATTACCATTAACAAAGCATAATGGCAATACATGATCCAAATATGCATTTCTTGTTTTTGGAAATATAGGAAAAGGGAGCATGTAGCTAGGCATGCAGATGGATTGATTTTATAGAAGAATATAGAGCAAATTAATTGAGAATGTTGGTCTAAATTCAGTGACTAGTTGACTATTAGCTAGACCACTTTTCTAATAAGGAGGGGTTTAACAAGCACTTCAGATTTCAAAGCAGAATGCTAAAAATAAATTAGACAATAAATCCTACGAGATACGATCAGTAAAATAAGGTGTAGAAGTTATAATTTTACAAGGAAAATAAGGCAATTAATACTGCATATGGTATAAAGTATTTTAGTGCATGTCAATTTTCAAATTAATGGATTTAATCAAAGAGGTCAACAATTTCAAATTACACTAATATTTTGTAACTTCCATTAATCACTATATCTTAATTGCCTTTCTTTATTAAATTTCTAAAACCATTTATTTTTTGTGGTCAATACATCTAATGCTTATAAATAGAACTTCAAATATGAAAACTAATACCTTCAGGCATCACATAACACTACAAGAAATGAGTTATACCTTCCTCTTGATATTTCTTGAACTTGACATTCTCCAAGCATTTGCTAAGAGATGTGTTTTGACATGGAAACATGAGGTTCACATCATTAGACATTTCCCTCCAAAATCTGCACCGTTGAAGTTGCATTGTGCGTCCAAGAATGATGATCTTGGATATCATACACTTTCCATTAATCAAGATTTTCACTGGAGTTTTTGTGAGAATGTTGTTCCAAGTACTTTATATTTTTGTCATTTTTGGTGGGGATCGAAGGAGGTAGCCTTCGGTGCTTTTAAAGGAAAATGGATAGGGCAGCCAAATACTAATCATTATTGGGTGGCGAAGAGTGATGGTATTTATTATTATGATAATTATAAGCAAAAGTCGGAGATTAAAAAATTTGATTGGCAAAATTCGAAATAGCACACGCATTGTTATACATCAATCATATGCTTTTATGATAATAAATAAGTATAAATAAATTGTGGAGTCATTATCTTTTCTAGTGATTAATTTTATGAATCAACTCTCTTTATATTTGAGCGTTTTATGTAGTAATGATTGTACACAAAATAAACTCCAATAATACAAAATGATGTATATGAAATGGTTGAATTAACTCTTGCTAATTAATTCACTCTATCCACTGTTAAATACCTTTTTTTTATGCTAATTAACCGATCAATCTTTTTACTTTTTGGGATTCAATAACGTACGTATGCCTTAATTAATTATTATTTTAAAAATTCAACAGTGTTAATACAAAATAGTGCTAACACACATAACAGATATTACTACTTGAAGATGCTTCAATGTCAAAATTGCAAAAATTATTGCTAAACGACAAAAAGATTAACTTAATTTTCTTTTGTATTATAGCAAAGGGACTTCATTCGTGGCAAAACAAAAAACAAAAAAAAAAAACTTAACATTATCTATATTGTGAGACTCCAAAACAATCTGTATTATAGTTGACATTGGAAGAAAAAAAAATTACTTGATCTTGATATATATAAGAGCTGAATTTCATATGTAAAACGATTTTTATTTACATAATAATCAAATCCCTATCAAATTATAATTAACATGGCAAAATATTTCAGTTGATCCTATTGTTGATCAGTTGCATATATTCTTGTATTTATATGATAAAGATCAAAGTACATGGTTTGTACGTTAAGATAATTGCATTTCGATGCATGATGATACTCAAAAAATTAAAAGAAGGCATATGATAGTTGATTCACTTTGATTTTTCAAAACCGACTTAGCCGACACGTAATTGGAAAAGATTCAAATATGACAATCATTGAAATGATATATTAGACGAAATGAAGTCATATGCCATGTGGATTTGCTAACCATGTCATATATATATATATATATATATATCAAACAATGATAAAAATTAATGTCAAGAAAAATTAAAGAAGAGGAAAATATATGATGCACAATTAATTTGAAGCACCAATCAAGAAATTGGAATTAGTTCCAAATAATAATAATAATAATAATAATAATAATAATAACAATAATAATATATTCTCCCTTTTTAATATTTGAACTTCGAGCTATATATATTTTTCAGGAACTAACTCTCCCACTAACCCACTAAAGGAAAGACAGTATCTACATACCGATCCCTGTTTGATCCTTGCCCTATTTTTCAAGAGGCGGTTACTTCCATCAGCTCGGCCTTATGTTTTAGCGCTGTCTTACTTCTTCTAAACTTCAGGTCTGCTAACACCATCTTAGGCAATGCTCAAGTTAGATCATCGATTTGCTCGGCCATATATTCATGTGTTGGCATCATCATTCCCCCCTCAAATTAGTCTAAAAAAGAGTTTTTAGACTGATTAGAAAGTTTGATGCCGAGCTAATCAAACCACAGAGCTATTTGGCGCTCCTTGACCAAGCTTCAGTTTTCAAATTCAAAGCCTGGGAAACTGTTTTCCTGCCCCTAATGAAGATGGTGGCTTTCCTACTCCCAGTGTAGTCATAACAGACGCAGACTTCATCTTCTTATATGACGTCACGAATCTCAAGGCCGCATGTACAGTTGTGATAAATTGAGGTTTTTCCTTTGCCTATATAAACGCATTTCTCTTCCCCTTTCTTCTTTCTATTTACAGTCTTTTCTCCTCCTCCTTTTACATCCTTTCGCGATTGTGGATGCTCCTCCCCCATTTCCAGTCGGTCAAGAATGAGTTCTGGTCCAGGTGCTTCTCCGTTTTCCTCTTTTTAATATTTGTTATTTCTATCGCATTTCCTGCCCAAACAACACATTTCCTGTTTCTGTTCTATTAGCATAGATTATGTCTTCTCTCCCTCTTTCTCCAAGTGCCCAACTTCATATAGATGCTCCCTTAAAAGTAGATTCAGACGATTCCAGTCTAAGTATACCCCCTGAGGTTCTGCATGAAATAGAGAAAGGAGTGCTTGAATCAGATGCTAATTTGGTTCCTTATGAAGTATATCATTCCCTAATAACTCAGAAACAATCCCTCAAACTTAGAGAACTGATGGGCATTCTCTCAGAATATAAAATAGTAATGCCTCGCTCTTCTGACCGACCTCATTTCACGCCTGCGGGCTTTGTTTATTTTTACACAGAACATATGCAGGGAGGTCATTGATTCCCCATTCCAGAACTTTTTGTCTTAATCATTTCTCACCTGATTCTTTCCTATCAATGGCCGATTTCCTTATTCAATGTCGTCACCTTAGATAGAATTTACTATCTCCTTATTTCACTCTTTTTGTTTAGGCATGGCAAAAAATTTCCTAATTTTGAATTTTCAATAGAAATTCTTGAATTCGGGAATCCAAATTGGGGGAATTTTTCCTTGTAGGGATGAGGATGAAGATGCAACTCTCTCTTAAACTAATTCAAAAACATGAATGGGGATTATACTCCCAGCACTACGGAGTCCCTACCATGTCATATTAATTAAAAATATATATAATATTACATATATACTATTATATATACATTATATTTTATATTATATATATTCCATATAAAATATATAATATATAATATATAATATATTACATATATACTATTATATGTATATATATTATATTATATTTCATATATATATTTTGTAATAATTTTTAGTAATTTCACATAATTTATAAGAATTTATTAAGTATAAAATACAATTGATAAAATATATTAATGGAGGCTTAGTTTTTTTTTTTTTCAGTCATTTTATGCATACACAAAAAATATTTTGGGATCTCTGCGGATTCCCGAGGGGATTCGGAAAACGGGGATAGGGGTAAAATTTTCCCACAGTGAGGATCGGGGATGGGGAGTAGCTCCCCACCCTATTCTTCGTGGGTGCCATCCCTACTCTGTTTTCTTACCAAAACCCCAAGGAAGTTTTTTTTTTTTTTTTTTTTTTTTTTTTTTTTTTTTTTTAAATTATCATCTATAGAGGATGTTCTCTTCTTATCTAAGTATTCAACTTCGGTTGAGCATTGGAAGGAGCATTATTTCTTCATATCTTCTCTAGAGTATTGAGGATTTCCTACCACTTGGATAGATGACCAAGGATGGCAATGGGTGGGTATGGGGTGGGTTTGGTAGGACTAAAACCTATCCTACCTATTTTTATTGGGCCCCTAACCCATCCTGCCCTTTTAAATCAACCCTGCCCTGCTCCTCTCCCTCTTCTCTTTAAACTTCTAACCTAGTGGGTCCAACCTATCAAACCCATTTTTTTACCTTTTACATTAAAATATATAAATTTACAACTCATATATTTTGATTATTTTCAAAATTAATTAAGATAAACATACAACAAAGAATATGTATACTTGTATAGAAAATAAGAATTCAATATACAATAAGTTTCTAACACTACTTTTTTTAAAATTTAAAATATAATATGCACATTAATTGATTTTAGTATATTCTCCATCATTTTTATCGTGGTTGAATGAGTACAAAAATATTATTTATTTGATGAAATATATATTTGCTATTATATATCCTAATTTTTTAGTATTTTATGTATATATTATATATTTATAATATAGGGTGGGTTTGGGGTATATTTACTTAAACCCATAATTGATCCTGAACTTAGTAGGGTCATTGAAATTAGGATCCGTAACCTATCCTAAAACTTATTTATTTGACTCATAACCCGCCTTTTTAGGGGTGAGTTTGGGGTGGGGACCCAGTCTACTCGAACCCATTGCCATGCTTATAGATGACATGCCCTATTCTAGCTCGACTGATAGTAGATTCATTATTGTAGGCTGGCAGCATTTATTGGATAGACTCAATTAAGTACAACTACAACTTTCCTATTTAGAGAAACTTGGATTTCACTGTCATTTTGTCTTGAGTCCCAAAGCTAAAGAACTTCCCGAGCCATTTGCTATTTGCATTATAATTAATGTTGTACATTTGCTATTAACAATAGAATACTTATTGCAATTTATCTTCTTTTCTAGAGAGACTTTCTACTAAACCCTTCTTATTGGTTGCTGAAGCAAAGCAAATGGGTCCAAAGAAAAATAACCAACCTCCCAAACATTTAGGGGGCATTAGTTCATCTTTAGTGAAACATATGTCTCTTAGTGTATCTGAAGCTTTTCCTTCAAAGCGTATAAGCACTTCTCCTTCTCTTAAAGTAGTTCTTGTGCCAGTTGAATCATAAGATATTTTTGTTCAAGAAGAGCCAAGCTCATTAAGCCTTCATAGGAGCCGAGCTAACACATTTCATGGTAAGAAGCTTGGTTCTCTCCGACATTTCTTTTTCCTTGGGGTGAAATTTTTTGAAAAATTTGGCAAGCAACTCAAATCTTTAGAAAATAGATGAGATGCATTTTATTACTTGTCTAGGACAAGGACTAGTCCTTAATTGCATTTATTTATAGTAGCCTATTATAGGCCAATATTATGGTTGGGGAAATTTTAGCTCCGTAGAAAAGAGAATAAAGCAAACCTATGGCCGAGCTGGCCCAGCTAAAGGCAAAAGTAGAGAAATCCCAAAAGCTAAAGGAATAGTTGTTTGCCTTGTAGGGGAAATATGATGAGACAGTAGCAACATTGTCCATGGCAAAAGTGAAAGTAGCTGAGCTACTTGAATCCCACGAGGAAGACTTAAGAGAACTTGAGAAGAAAGTTGAAGGCGGGATGAGATAACTTTTTTGAAGTTTTTCATAGTATAGAGGAGGGTGGGAAATCCTTAGAGGTGAGCTGGTAGTCATGCTTGCTCAAATATAAGAAGAGCTTGGCATATAAACAAGACTTAGCTGTGAAAGTCATTTGGTATTACCATTCTACAATAGATATGTGCGTTGTCAATTAGCAGCAGAGAGTATTATCAAGACAAGTACTGCTCAGGTGGTTGTGGATAAGAGTCTTGACCTCCTGAACTTTCCTAATTCGGATGATGATAATGAGGCTGAGCAAGAACAAAATGAGCTTACTACCCTAGTTGATGGAATTAAGTTGGAATGATTAGAGCCTTTATCTCCTGTAGAGCTTGGTGAATCTTCTGACTAGGCCGATGGTCCAACCCTATGAATTTGCCTGATATTCTTGTTATTTGCTTGGGCCCAGCTGTGGAAACATATCTTTTGCAGTTTTGTGCAGGGTGAACAAAAACCTTTTTTTTGATGCACTTGGTATTGGTTGTATGAAGTAAATTGTATCCATCTATCTCAAATTTCTTGCTTCGTGGTTTTAGATTTAGATATTTGCTTTTTTGTTGAGCTTTCTTTATAGCTTTACTATGCCTAGCCTATATGAGTCTTAATACTCATCTAGTGCCTTGCATTAATGAGCTTATTGCTAGGCTCATTAAAGCTTTTTGACTTATTAAAGTCTTTCCTTGTCGAGCTCATTGGAGCCTTTCTTGCCAAGCTTATTATAGCTTTTTAACTCATTGGAGTCTTTGCTAAGATCATTGAAGCTTTTTGACTTATTAGAGTCCTTCTTAACAAGTTCATTGGAGCTTTTTGACTCGTTGGAGTCCTTCTTTATCAAGCTCATTATAGATTTTTAACTCATTGGAGTCCTTTTTGTTGAGCTTATTGGAGTCTTTTTCGCTCATAAGGGTCTTTCTTGCCAAGCTGATTGGAGCTTTTTGCTTATAGCTTAACGATAAGAGAAAATGAATATACATTAACAAAAGTAAACCTTGTAACATGTTTTCATAGAACGAACACCTGGAATGAGAAATAGCAATGCTAATGAAATGGAAATAGATAAAAATGCTAACTAACTAAGAATAGAACTTTATGTGTAGAAATGTTGCAAGTTTTGTACATTCCATGGTTAAGCTAACATCTTCCCTTCTAGTGTCTTTAGCTCGCTCATATGCTCCTCTTGGTATTACTTTAATGACATTGTATGGGCCCTCCTAATTGGGTTTTCCACAAGCATTAGCTTTTTGTAACACTAAGTCTCCAACCTTAAACATCCTAGGTTTAACCCGCATGTTAAACTCCATTTACACTCTTTATTTGTATCTGACCATTCTGAGGTAAGCATTTTCTCTTTTCTTATCAATTAAATCCAAATGGTTCTTTATTAGTTCTTCATTACTCTTTTCATCATAAGATAATACCCTATGAGACTCAATACATATTTCAGTAAGGATCAAGGCATCCATCCTATAAGCCATGCTGAAAGGTATCTTTTCATATAGTAGTTCAATAAGCCCATCGCATACTAGGTAATTCCTCCAACCAATTACTACCAACTTGGTCCTACCTGGCTTTCAAACTTTTAACTAAGGTACGATTTGTGACTTTGGGTTATCCATTAGTTTCTGGATGAACTATTGAGCTAAATTGTTGAGTTATCTTTATTTTATCTTACCAAGCTCTGACCTTGGCCCCTCAAAACTACCTCCCATTATTTGAAACCAACTCACAGGATATTCTATATCAGCACATTATATTTTTTCATAAAAACTTTAACACCACCCATTCACTGATCCTGGCCAGAGCCTCTACTTATGCCCATTTACTAAAATAATCTACTGCAATTAGCAAGAATTTCTTCTGCCTTGCTACTATCAAGAATGGCCCCATTATGTCCATACCCCATTTTGCAATCTGCTTGAATAGTTGGCAAAAAATACCCTGCTTTAATGACCTTAGTTGATAATGCCATTCCTCCAAGGTGATCTCTATAGCACCCCTCATATATTTCTTTAAGTATGTATTTGCTTTCTTGAAGTAATAGACATCGTAAAAAGGATCAAGAGAAAGCTCTTTTGTAAAGCAAACCCTCCACGATAGTGAACTGTTCTCATTCTTAGTTTTCGATAAGCATCTAAGATCTCGCCTTTGAGGTATTTGTAAATAGGGGTTTTCTAATCCTCCTTTCCTCTTATTATTGGGATGTCCTATTCTAGTTCCTTTCTGTCCAACTCTTGAATTGTTACCAATTGTGTCTTGAGTTCTTCTATGGAACTTGCCATCTTTATCAAGAGGTCAGCTCCAATATTTTCTTCTCTAGGTACTTAAGTCATCTGCAACTCAATTAATTGATTCCTTAGTTGATCTACTTGTTTATAGTAATATTCCATGCACTACTCTTTAACTTCATATTGTCCATTAGTTTGCTTTGTTATCAATTGAGAATTTTCATAAGCTCACATTCTATTTAGCTCTTTCTCTAATAGCCATCTTGATTCTAGTGATCAAGGTGACATATTTTGCCTCATTATTAAAAACTTTGAAATGAAATCTTATGACATACTTTAGCTAATCTCCTTTTGGTTTAACTAATATAATTCTACTCCATTACCACCGAATCTTGAGGATCTATCTACATACACTACCCACATGCTATTTGCTTTTCTCAGCACAGTAATATCCATCATCAAGTTAGCCAAGGCTTGCACTTTGATAGCTTTCATGGGTACATATCGAATGTTGTATTCTCTCAGCTCAATTGACCATTTAATCAATCTTTCTGCCACATCTATTTTCCAGAGTGTCAGTTTAAATGGGTGATTAGTTCTGACTATAACAGTGTGATAAAAAATATGGTCTCAATCTTCTTGCAGTATTCATTAAAGCCAAAGCTAACTTTTCTATCTTGGTATATCTCTGCTTGACAATACGTATTTATGTAATAGATAAGCTTTTGAATGAATCCTTCCTCCTTAACCAAAACCAAGCTTATCATTTGTTTAGAAATTGATAAGTAGAGAAAAAGGTTCTTACCAAGTAACAACTTGATTAGTAGTGGTAGCTTTGCTAAGTACGTTTTGAGCTCCTTAAAGGTTTTATGTGTCGCTTCTCCTCATTCAAATTTCCTTTCTCTGCATAGAATTCCAAAGAAAGGTAAATTTTTATCTACTGCTCTAGATATGAACCTACTCAGCGCTACGATTCGTCTTGTTAACCTTTGTATTTCCCTAATATTTTGAGGAGGATGTATGCTTATGATAGCATGTGTCTTTTCAGGATTAGCTTCTACACCTCTTCTATGACCAAGAACCATTAAAATTTTCCTTTGGTCACTCCAAAAACACATTTGTTAGGATTGAGTTTCAAAGTATACCTTCTTAGAGTTTCAAAGGTCTTCTTTAAATCCTCAGCATGATCAAGCTGACAAACGCTCTTCACTAGCATATCATCAATATATACTTCCATGCTTCTTCTAATTTGATTTTTGAAATTACAATCTACCAATCGCTAATATGTGGCTCTTGTATTCTTTAAGCCAAAAGACATAACTAAGTAACAGTAAGTGCCATTGGTGGTGATGAAACTTACTCTCTTGAGATCTTCTAGATTCAAGAAGATATGATGGTATGCCTATGATGCATCCATCATACTAAGTAACTTATACCCCAATGTAGAATCTACCAACTAGTTAATCTACAATAATAGGTAGAAATCTTTAGGACAAGCCTTATTCAGGTCCCAAACCTCTATGCATACCCTTAACTTGTCAGCACTTTTACAGACTAAAACCATGTTAGATATCCCTGGAAATTAGATCTCTACTATATACCCAACATCTCGTAGTTCTTCTATCTCCTTCTATATGATGAGGTCTTTCATGGCCTAAAATCTTACTTACTCTTTTTTGAAGGTTTGGCAAGAGGATTTATTTTAAGTTTAGGCTAAGCTATACTTGGATCAATCCCTGTAATGTCCCTGGCCAAGAAAGTAAAAACATCAACATAATCCCTGAGTACTCTAATGAATAGGGGACTTGGCTCTTATCAAGATGTGATCTAGGCTACGTAGTTTTTTCAGGATCTCCTGACACCAACTCTATAGTTATGAGCTCCTCGACATGTTTGAGGTGAACTAGTTTGATCAATTAGGGTGTGGTGAAGCTCTTATGTCTTTGCTAGTGAATTGTCTCTCATGTCCTTCGATCTCCTTTCCTAATTGCCTCCACATAACATTTCTTTAAGGTAGACTGGTCTTCTACCACTTTTCCCACCCGACCATGTACTTTATCTTCATGTGATAAGAAAAGGCTATTGCTTGGAAGAGCTATTACATAGGTATACCAAATATGACATTATAAGCAGAGAATGCATTGACAATGAGAAAATTCACCATGCAAGTTTTGCGGTGCAACCATAGCTTAAAGTGACTAGCAAAATGATATGTCTCAATGGCCGCACCGCTTCTATAGTAAAACCAAATAATGTTGTTTCTACTAGCTCTAAAGTGGTATTACCCAACTCTATTTGCTTGAAAGCTTCTAAGAATAGAATATTGAGCAAGTTGCCACCATCCATGAAAATTCAAGCTATTTCATAATTAGCTATAGAAGTTGTTATGATTAAGGCATCCTAGTGTGATAATTGGAATATTTTCAGGTTTTTTGGTCTGAGTTGTATCATAGCATACGATCTTCTGTATTGACTACTGCTACTTCCCTATTCTTATAATTGATTAGCATCCTAGCTTGAGCCCTCTAAGCTCCTTAGGCATCTCCCCTCGTAGGCCCTCCTGAAATAATATGAATTATTTTCTTAATCGGAGTGTTCTTTTGTTCTCTTTCTCCATCCTTGGCGTTTTTCCTTAAATTGTCCCTTAGGTTGATTCTTAGAAGGTTGACTACCTTTAACATTTTTTAGGACTTGCAAAAACTCTCCCAAATATCCCCCGCTTACCAATTCTTCCAATTCATTCATCAAATCTTTATATTCTTCTATCATGCATCCATACTCATTTTGAAATCTACAGTATTTGTTTTACTTTGGCTGCCGAGGTATCTCAATGAAGGAATGTGGCCATCGTAATAGGGTTTTGTGCTTAATAGCCTACAACATCAGCTCTCTTGGCACCCTTAGGGACGTGTAGTAGTCAAAACTTGGGAGCAAACTGAGCTAGTTGTGGCTACGACACATTTGCTAACCAAGGTTGTAGTATATTTCTTAGCTGAACTCTTTTTTCTTGCTTAGTTTGTTTTCTTGTACTACTATCTTCTTTCTTATCCCTGCATTTTTTTTCCAACTCTTTCTCTTTAGCATCACACACCTTTTTTTCATGAATGTATTTTTCTACCCAACATAGCAATTTGTCATAACTATTGGTTGGCTCTGACTTAAAGATTTGAAAAAGAAATTAAGCTTGAGTGCCTATATTAAAGCACTGGCCAACACTTCAGAAGTGGCAAAAAGGGGCTTCTAGACTAGCTGTGGTAAGTCTCTTAACAAACCCTCTCAAAGTTTCATTTTCTCCTTATCGAAAAGAAAGTGGGCTTTGGACACTTTGCCGGTAGTACTTATTACTAGTAAATTAATACAAAAATTTGCTAGAAAAATCCTCAAAGGTGTGCATGGAGCAAGGAGGTAACTGCCCTAAACTATCTCTGAGCTACTCCTTCAAGGGTAGTTAAGAAGGTTTGACACTCCATTCCATCTGAAAATTGATATAGTATGGCTAAGTTTTCAAATTCACATAAATGATTAGTGAGATCAGAGTCTCTAGTGTATTTTTGCATGGAGAAGGACTTATGGTTGTCTGGAAAGGGGTCTAGCAAAATTGAATCCCTAAAGGGTGACGCCTTCACATTTTTTTCTTCTTCCCTAGTCAGTTTCTTTTTCATTTCTCTCAACTCCCTCCACATATCCTCTATGTTTGCAACGATATCAATGGGAATTTTTCTTCCCACCTTTTGTTTGATAGGGCGTATGGACACTTGACTTTAGACTACCTCTTATTCTTCCTTTACTGCCCTTCTCTTAAAATTTGTAGCCCTACCTTTTTTGGGCAGACCATCTATCTCTAGCTCCTTTTTTGGCCTGCTTGGAGGAGGTATGGTAGGCACTATGGTGGGATCTTGTCCTTCAGTAAAACTAATATCTAGAGAGACGGGGAATAGGGGTCCCACCACTACAATGCCTTGGTCCACCATCCTGGTGGTAGGCGCCATGATAGGAGAACTTATTACTTGAATTTTTCTTAAGGGTGGTGGAATGAGTGGAATCTACCCATCTTCAGTTAGTCTAAATATTGGTACAGGTAGGACTCCTAATATAAATGTGGGTGTAGTAACCATTGGTGGCACTAGGAAAAGCATCGGTACTAGAATAGGGAACTATAGACCATAAGGTGGCATCCCTGGTACAGATGGCATGGCCAACCAAGAAAGGGGTGTGGTGGGGAACATAACCTGCCTTAGTGCCAACTTTTGGGTAGTAATGAAGGGATTACTAGCAAAACACAAGAAACTCCATAGCTCCAGTGTCATATGTCCTACATTAGGGGGTATGAAAGGGAAACCTCTCCCCTCTAGCGGTATCGCCATCTTTAGTAGGCTAGACACTCCTTTAGTCAGTGAAGCTCTCACATGCTCAACCTATGGCGCTTTTAGCATCTCACCATCCAAATTTCTGCTAGACTTACTCATCTCCTCAAGTTTCAACTCAAAATTTTTCCACAGGCAGCACTAATTGATGCACAATTAATTTAAAACACCAATCAAGCTATATACATTCCTAGGACTCAATCCCCCTATTTTTCAGGAACTAACTCTCCCACTAGCCCACTAAAGGGATGGCATTATCTGCATACTGATCCCCGTTTGATCCTCACCTTATTTTTCAGGAGGCAATTACTTCCATAAGCTTGGCCTTATTTTTTAGTGCGGTTTTACTTCTGAACTTCAAGTTTGCTAACACCATTAAGCAAATCTCAAGTTAGACCATCGATTAGCTAGGCTACATATTCATGTGATGGCATCAATATAGTTTGTTAATGCTACCTCGTGGCTTTATATTAGTTTAGGTCAAAATAAAGGAAAAGAAAAATCTTAGTAATTAAAATGTAGATTATTAATTAGGATTTGAGATCAAAAAATTGTGAAACACTAGGAAAAAAAAGTTAACTTGCTCCATAGAACACATTCTTTAGTATTTTCAGGAGAATCGGCCTAATTAAATATATATAATAGTTATATTACAACTATTTTTGGTCAATGGCTCCTTTGTGGAAGGTCATGTGTACATACACAAATCTATTGGTAACTTAATCACAAAATGGAATATTTTTGGTTACTATTACTTATAAAAACTATGTTATGTCATATTTTAATTGGGAAATTTTAATTTAACCACTCTATACTACGGTTGTAGTGATTTACCAAAGAAAAGAAAAAAGGTTAAAAAGACTACTTGTCATTTTTAAAATTAGGTAATGGACCCCCTTATAGACATTAGTGCATCTCATGTGCACTTGCATGCATGTTTTTACTAATTTTTCATATATAAAAAGACTATTATACCCTTAATATCAACCATTCGATGTTTTTGAAAAAATTAGTGGTCCATAGTAAATCTTGTTTATAAAAAAAATATAAAAATATATTTATTTATAAATATATTATATTATATAATATGTATATATATTACATGTATATATACTTATACATTAAAAGATGTATATTTAATATTACTAAAACCCTACCACCCACCTTCCCCAAACCATGCCTATCCAGACCCCCATGGACCGCTATCATGGCGAAATGATTGGTCATGACCAACTCCTTAAAAATCAACGAGCATGGCTACTACAGAAAATTAGTTGGCCATGGCCGCAATGAAAAAGGGTTGGCCATGGTCAACCTTAAAAATTGGTGAGCATGGCTACCGTGAAATAATTGGTGGCTATGACTGATGGAAAAAAAATAAAAAATAAATCAATATATATATGTAGAAAGTTTATATATATAATTTTCTTTAAAAAAAAATTGCCAATTAGCCATCATGGCATGGTGGCGAGATGCAGTCAACCTCTGACCAAGTACGACTAGCTTGCAGGCTGCCACAACAGCCATGAATAATTTTTTTGGTGCTGGGGGAGTGGATATGGGCTAGGGGTAGGGGTGGGTGGTAGGGGGTGTGGTGTGTAATATATAATATTATATATTTTTATACATATAATGTGTATATATGTACACATATAAAAATATAGTTTTTTTATATTTTTTAATAAATATATAAGTATGATTAATTTAGACCATTCATTTTAAAAAAATGGACAGTTGATACAAAGAAGGCAGAAATTAATGAAAATTAAAAAAATAAAATAAAGATAAAGGATGACAAATAATATAAAAATAAATAATTATTTAAATTTTATTTTTGTTTGAGGGTAATTAATTAGTTATTTTAGTATTAAATTAGTAACAAACAACAGGAGGGAGGCGGTGAGCTACTTTGAGAAAATACATGAAGCTTTTTTAACCATTTTTTTATGACAGAGAAATAAACTGCCTATTTTGAAATTACAAGCGGTTAAAAGATTTTTGCCCTATTAATTTAATTATAAGCTTGAAGATAAAATTGCTTAGAATATTGGATTACAAAACATTATGAAAATTTTGAACAAGTTTTTATTTATGTTTCCAACTGATACAAAAAAAAAAAGTACTTTTCAATAGCAATTTTTAAAGAAAATAAAATAAACAACTTTAAACATCATGGAGAATATATTAAATTTAACAAGTTCTATCCGTGGTTGCATATATATACGCATGAAAGCTTTTTCTCATCATATTTTTCTTGCCAAAATTTAAAATTTAGAGGATAAAGACTGTATTTTGACAAATCACCTGTAGACTATGTAGTCCATACATAGAGAACAAAGAAAAGGAAAAAATGCTGACTATGAGTATGTGGAAAGCTTCTATAACTAGGTTTTCTTGGGGATATAAATAAAAAATTTTATTTAGATTAAAGGCAAAGGTTCATAATATACTTTAGTGAAGCGAACTCCGGTTTGGACACGAAGAAAAGAATGCATGAGTATACATAGCATTAGTTAGATCCACCAACCAAATAGAAAATTAAACAAAGTACAAATATATATATGCTTGGATTAGTTGTATTTCAAGTTGCTGCAGTGAGAGTGGAGAACCAAATACTACTTAATTGAGATATAGTAACAAAGTGAACAGAGTGGTGGAGTACCATGTCAAGGAAAGAACTAACATGCCAAAATTTGCAAATATATTATACAAGATATCAATGTGATGTTGCACTATTTACATTTGATGCACAAAAGACAAAATTGCTCTACTACGTAAATATAATTTTAAACTATATATTTTTACTTGGATCGTATATGATCCAATCTTGACTCGGTACAAATCCATTTTATTGTTGAAAAATCAAAGTTTCATGTCTTTCAAACATCTTGATATATTATGTACTTGGTTCATGTGCCCTTATTATTATATCCTCTAATCAAACTCAAATTGCACACCATTTTTAAAAATTAAAACATGATCTGTGTAATATTTGATCTATACCTTTCTTGATTACTTACAGATTTAAAAGAGCCTTCAATGGAATCATTAAATGACATTAATAAAGTCTTTTTAGTTTTAAACTAATTCCTTTTCTACCTAAAGATTGAGATATGACTGAATCCAAGCTCTTTTAATTGATGAACATTGACCCCTTAAATTTTGACGCAACTCATAAATATTATTTAAGTGAAACTAACTTCAAATGCAAGCAAAAAAAAGAAAGAAAGGAAGAAAGAAAGAAAGAAAGAAAGAAAGAAATTGAATCTTCGAGGCATCTAAAAAATTTTAATTTAATGAAGTATTAATTGCAAGCTGGTTATGAATTAAGTTTTTATACATTATGTTTATATATATTTGCATTTACAACTAAAATCTTTTTCTACATGTAACGAAAAATCTATTTAATTTGTGTTAAATGTATTATATTGTAGCTTATACGTACATGCTTAATTTGCATCTAAATTTTAATGATCTAATCAATTGTTTTTCACTTTATCTACAGTACAAATAATATAATTTTTTCTAGCAGTTACTAACAAAACTAAATTAATATATGATGCTTTGTTCTCTATATTGCTGATTTAGACAGTAAAGTATAATTATATACCCTCAAGATTTTTATGCAGGGGTGAATTTTATTTACATCCTAAGTTTACAATTTGAGATTTAAAATACATAAGTGAAGGAGAGGAGATCGTCCAGTACAACTCTCATAGCTCGAAGAGAGAAAAAATAAAATTGATCAATAAATTTATCGTAAAAAGAGAAGAGTAAAACAAGAGTATCACACATTAAACGTAAGCTGCACTAAGTAACAAATTAAAGAATTCAAAGAATTGAAAGTGTATTCACCATGTTATCAACATTGAAAATGCTTGTCAAAGGAATGTACAAATTGACGATCATATTAATGGAAAAAGAAAATAATTATATGAAGAAAAAAAAAGAAAAGAGAATAATTGTAGTAAATAATTGTGGTGAATCATGTCTGTGTTGTGTAATGGTGTGGAAGATCAATATATATGAAAAAAATGTAAATTGAACCTTTCCAATTAATAATGACAGTCAACCAATGATGGTGGATAGAACAAGGCCCGTTGCTGCTTCATTTTTCTCCTGCGGGCTTTTCTCACTCCTTGAGCCCAGCCCGGACCTCTGATTCTCGTTTTCCGGCGCCGGCAGGTTGAGATCCAAAGACAGCCCAATTCTGGGCCTCTTCGATTCTTCGCGCTCGGGCTCTTCGATGGAGGCATCTGGTGGAATGTTCGGAGATCGGATGATCGGCCCGGCCCGGTGTTTCCTCATATGTCCTCCAAGTGCCTGGCCCGATGTGAACTCGGCCCCGCAGTAGGAACACTCGTGGACTCTGGGAGAAGGGGACGACTTCGGGGTGGCGGAGAAGGTGGTGGTGGAAATGTTGCTCAGCTGAAGAGAGAGAGAATTGGATGAAATTCTATTTTTAGATGATGACATTGATGGCGACAGGAAATCTTCCTCGTCGGAAAAAATAGTGGATTTTTTCTCGTTCTTGGGCTTCTTGTGGCTGGCCCTGTGCCCGCCGAGGGCCTGGAATGAAGGGAAAGCCCGGTTACACGTCTTGCATGTGTACACGCATGGGCCGCCGCCTGCCACCTTAGTAGCACCGCCGTAGGAGGTGGTGGTAGCGTCCTCCGGGTACCTCCTCCCGCTGGGAAGTTGAGGATGGTTGTTATTGGGAGGGTCTGTTGACAAAAAACGGTGGCCTTGGGACAACAGCATGAGACATCTGGCGGTGTCCGCTTCCTCCGTGGTGGTGCTCTCCTCCGAGGTGGCTGCGGACAAGGTGGGACTGCGGCGGACAAGTTGGTAGTCGGCGGTGGTGTTGAAATCGTCGGCGGCTTTGGTGGCCGGCGGCGCTAAGGTGAAGGGAATAGGGGAATGAGGCCTGTGTCTCTTGGTGCGCTTGCCCTTGGCGATAGGCGAAAGGTCTTTACTGTGACCCGGCGGCACCGCCACTTCCTCCACGGCCTCCATGTCCCTCCTCCTTCACCACCAACACCACCGTCACCATACAAGATGCTGTTGTCACAGCTCTGTTTTCACGTTTTTAGAGAGAGAAGGGAAGAGGGAAAGGAGGAGAGAGAAATTAGGACGGAGTGGAGGTTGGAGGTTGGAGGTCGGAGGAAGTTTATAGGAGGAAGGAGTGGTGGTGGGGTGGTGATTATAATACAACAACATAATTAGTGAACATGAGAAGTTTAGGAAGTCAAGAGCCTTATTAGTGTTGTATATATGAATAACTTTTTCTTTCCTACTAAATATAGGTAAGGGCATTAAATATTCTAGCTGGCTTGTGTGTTCCATACTTCCATATTATATAAAGAGCATATATCATAGCTTCATTATATGATATATATATATATATAACATATTTTCATCCATGAGATAATATTATTGAAACCTACAACTTCTAGTAAAATATTTTAGAATGTTGATTTAATTACAAAGAATAATTTTGTTGTTTTTACAAAAAGTTGATATTCGTGTTGACAAGTAGTAAAATGTACGTAACAATAATTTGAATTATTATCAAATTTATGCATAAATATATGTAGAAAGAATTCCAACAGTCATCGTAAATGATTTATTAGAATACAGTTGCAATTATATCAAAATTTTCAATCACATTGCACCATAAACTTCTAGTGGCATCTATGCTTATACTTCATACTCAATTGTGATCTTTAATCACAATTAATTATGTATATAAATGAGGGTATACCATAAAAATTACACATGCGTTGTGAAAGAAGTTTGGGATATGATATAACGTTGAAATGTATGATTATGATAACTAGTATGCTTATTGATCCCATGCATAATTATTTTCTTGTATGAAACTTATGAGTACATCACTATATCCAATCATATATACCAGAGAGAGAGAGAGCCATTCCTATGATGCTTAACCAGAAAAAATAAAAAATAAAAAAATATATATGGCTCTAAGCCATACAAGACTTGAGTCATGGCTGTACGACTAGGAGACGTAAGAAGCCAAATGTCATGGTCTGCTGTAAAGGTTAACATTAGCATAAATTTAGATCACATGATTAGGAGGAAATGATTTGTCTTAGTTAGGATATGAATACGAAAAACCACCTTTATAATAAACTATCACACATGATCAGTAGGAGAAAGTTAATTAATAAGAAATTTCAAATTAAAGTTATTTATGATTGAATTCCATGGGTAGAAAAATAATTTTGTTGTGCTGGGAATAACGATTCCATTCATAAAAGATCAAGACCAAATCTAACTAGGCTCAAGTCCCATCAAATGTGAGGGTATTTATATCGCTACCTATTGTCGTAATTTTTTCAATCAGTTTGTTATCAATCATTATTTTAAACTACATATTAATTATAAATATATAATGTAATTATGTAACTATCTCTTGTATAGAAAAAATAATGATTTTTTTTAACTATAGTTGAGGCTGATTTATTTAAAATACTGTAACCATTATATTAAGAATTTAGTCTCCTGTTGTTGCGTTTTATTTTGGCCCCATTTTCTAGTTCAAACTTCTTACTTGGTAAGGTCATATTTTAATTAATTATAAAATGAGTAAATTTTTACTTACTATATGATTGATATATTCTCACTTTGCAAAGATTGTAAGAATTATATAGTTTTAACTAAATACTTTTAATTTGACTTGGCTCTAATACCATATCAAATAATCTTCATATCCTATTTGAAAATAATTTTGAAGTAGTTAGAAAACAAAAATTAACATTAGTGAAAAATACAAAACATTGTTTAATGATTAACGAGTCTCATGAAACATCTCTAATTTTCTGATCTCGATTCAGATTTATGGTCATCAACATTAACATTGAAGTTTTCTTGCCATGTTTATAAGATTTGAATTCATCCATTGATTGCTAGTCCACCATTAGACCAATCTCACGTATGTATAGATGATTGTAATAAAATAACAACACAAAGAAATACGTAATAATAATAATAATTAACATATATAAAATCCTGAGGTTGTTAATATATTGCTGCCCAAATAATGTTGTGTGGTTAGCATAATTTGCTTATATAATTCATTGATCCACATGCATGTCCCCTCCAATGGCTGCAGACTTGCAGTATGTCCTTGTCTACACCAACTATAACTAAAAAGTAGTGCTTTGCATTGAATGGACAAGACAACATTTTTCTAAGTTTGGTTCTATGTCCACAGTGCAAATGTTACTTATGCGTAAGCAAAGTACTAAATATGTACCAGGTTAATGTGTCTCAATCATTTCTTGTTTAGTTGACCTTTCATTCATCTATGGGATCATACACTTCATGGTTCTTCTAATTAAGATGATCAAATGAACTTAATCCTAAAAAGGTTTTGATATTAACAATTGAATATTCACTGATTTCCTATCCTGATACTAATATGTGTATCCTATGATAGATGTATCAAGAAAATTTTAGACTTAATAGTTATGAGATTGAAAATTTTCTTTTTATTTTATCTAACATCATATATAGGTTTAATAATGAAAGTACCAATATTCTTAGCTAATTGTTGAGTTTTGCATTGCGAATACTTTGAACTGAGGAACAAAAGGATTTAAATGAAGAATTTGAAATCCCTTTGGGACAATGCAATCATGGCCATTGAAAAAAAAAATAGATTTCATGACTTTCGATCTTTGAGAAAATATGAAATACATCACAATATTCTTACAGTTGATCAATAATT
This sequence comes from Jacaranda copaia, assembly GCA_014898725.1. Lineage (NCBI taxonomy): Eukaryota > Viridiplantae > Streptophyta > Magnoliopsida > Lamiales > Bignoniaceae > Jacaranda > Jacaranda copaia. The sequence continues at coordinate 78,401 of JACGDI010005570.1, forward strand.
TAAAAACATGGGACATAATTATGCAAAAAGTGGTGGTAAATTTGAAGTACATAAATAAAGTAGTTGTTGTGCGTGTTTGTTTATATTAAGAAAAAATACAATAAAACTAATAATATATAGGGCTCATATACAACGCCACAAAATTAAGATTTATTTAGCTTAGGAAAAATTTATTAACCATGACAAAATTTTGTCTCATCAAAAGTTGATCGTCCCAATTTTTTCCTTCGATTTTTCTTGGTTTCTTGAAATTTTGATGTGTATGTGTGTGTGTGTTTTGGTGATTTAACCTGCATGTGGGAACAAACTTTCTATTTAAACAGTTTCAATAAAAAAGAACCTTTCACATTAGTATTCCAAAAAAATTACAAAAGTAGTTGACTTTACAAATTAATTCAACATACAATGAATGTAAGAGTGAGCATGAAAACAAACCATGTAAACATATTCATATTTTTCTTAGAATAAGAAGTTACACCTCAAACTAGACACAACTTGTTATTGAAATTTTACACTTTTATATATTTAATTAAATTTTTATGTAACGCTATTACTCAATGTCTTGATGGTCGAATATTTTTATTGATGATATACAAGAAGTTCCAAATGGCACCACTATTATTATGAAGGAAGAGGTATAGATATATACATGCAGGTCAAACGGGCGGAGGGTTAAAGAGGGCAAGTTATTGGCATGAAGACGATATAGTTGTGTGTAGCACGTAAAGAATGCCCCCTTTTTTTGTGGGCAGCAAACTATTAAACTGTTTATGCAACTTGGGATTGCTTCACTTCTCTTGTCTTTTCCACTAACATAATCTAATTGTTTATCTTGACATATCTTTCATCAACTACGTATATATATATATATATATATATAAGTCACAATGATTAGTTCAACACACACTAATTAATGTACTCTTTCCATTTCATACAGAGTGTTTGGCCATGAATTACATGTACGATGCATGAATATGGATGCACACATAGAAATATTTTAATTTTTAAGAATTTAAGGTTATGGCATTATTCGGATTATATGTTTTTCCCATACTGGTATTTATATTTACAAACCTGTGTATATGTTTGTAATAAGTAAAATATTTATAAAAATTTAGGTATTGATATAATGAGATGAGAAAGATGCTTGTATCAGTGTTCAGTTATAATGCTGAATGTTTGTTGACATAAGTTATGAACTATGATATTGCAAGAAAGAAAAGCAAAAAACAAAAGTAATCTTGATAAAGAAAATTTCAGAAAAAAGAGTCATTTATATAATATAATGCTATATTCTTAATTAAACTTAGGATTTTTTATTAGATTTTATAACTCTAATTTTTACAAAATAATAAAAAGAAGCTACCTTGTCCTTTCCATATTGGACATTTTTACATGTGTTGAAACCATGGTGCCATGTTTGTGTCTAGCATGCATTCTAGTTATTATCACAATTTTGTCCTTAGAAATTATGATCAAGAAATAATAGTTTCATATGAGTCATACCATTAATTTTAAATGTGTAAAAGGATTGGGTCGAATCAAAGTGGACTATAATTAAAGGAATTTGCATCCTATAACGGGCTAGATCGAACTTAGTAAAATCCAATATCAAAAGACTTTTATGACTACCCTTTTGCGTACTGAAGGGATTATTATAAGATAATTCTAGTATTACCTTAGTGTGTATACCTCATTTTAATATACAATTTGCTAATTTACGTCTATTTGATTAGTCTTTTTCATAATATATAATAGTAACGAAAATTTAATTCTTTAAGAGCTTGTTTGCTTCAATTAATTGTATTTGATAGATGTTTAATTATTCCTAATTTATTGTTTGCTTGTCTTGATATAAGGTTCTTAATAAGCCATTATCCCTATATTAAGTTAGAATATGTATCAAGAGATGAGAGGCTTGATATATATTTTTTGAGTTGGATAGAATTCAAAAAGACCAAATTATCCCTAATCAGTATGTAAAAAAGTTATTAAAATAAATGATAAAAAGTTATAATCGTATAATCATATATTTTGTTTTAATTTACTTTTTAATTAATCTTAATTTGAAATTATTTTAATCTAAACCTAACAAAATCTAATTATTGGCTATTTAAGTCATTGACACAAGTCTCACACTGTGAAGTCAGGATCCAAACCTACCATACCTCTAGTGTTAGTGTGTATGAATAAAAAAATTATAATAATAACAACAAGATTAACCTAAATCCAACAAAAATAAAACTATCTTTAAAGTTATAGCAAGACTCTGCGATATATATTAATTTAAGTAAGAAAGCAGTCTCCAGCGATACATTTCGAATATGATGCCTGATGGATCATGAATTTAACACAAGTCTACAACACATCACTACAAGTTTATAGAGCATTAGTAGGCACTTGTGAAGTACATGCAAGACCAAAGCAGATTCCAGGGACAAAATCTTAGATAATTAGAAGCTGCAAGAAGTCTCTCAGGTGGGTCGAGGTTCAACAAAAACGGATGTTGTCCTTGATGGAATGCAGAAAGAACCAGAGGATGAGTCGTATGTCGACTCCTTGACAATGTGATCAGTTGAATCCATCTGGGAAGGTCACTCAGAACATTAGAGCATTAGCTGACCATCAGACAACATGAGAGCATTATGAAAAGTAAGACACATTACGAAAGGACTGTTTTCCAAGGTTCCAACTGTTCTTAAGAACTTACAAGTAGTAAATGTCATGTTATTAAGTAAACAACCAAAAGTAGTCAAGAAAACAAAGCTAATCCAGTTCACCACCCAGTATACTTTCTGAGTTTGAGGCTATGAGTTTCTGCTATTACCAGTCTCTTACTAGAGGTTTCGCATAGCATTATCGGGATTAAACAACTGTTGAGTGAAAGTTATGTTAATTTCCCAAATGGGAACAGTTATATCCCAAGAGTTGGGGATACATTCCTCTTTGGAATGATTGGAAGGTGTTTGGTTAATTTATCCAAAAGATTTTATAAAATCACGCATCTTAACTTATAAAATGTTAAATTTTATTTTAGAAATCAACTCCGAAATATTTGGATAAAATAAGAATTTTGAAATTATAAGATATGAGCAATAACAATTTTGTAATTAATATAATTAAATTAAAGAAGTTTGTTAAAGTTATAAAAAAAAGTTTGGAAGTCCTTATGTTTTTTTTCTAGAAAGAGCTTATAAGCTATGAAAATAAGATAATAGGATATTGTAAACTCTTTTTTTAAAATTTTATCAAATACTTTACTATGACATGTTATAAGCTCCCAAACATTTTATGAAATTTTTTGAGAATCCTATAAGCTCTCCAAATATCCACTTAGTCAAAATTTCATTTAAACAATTTTTGTGGAGACTATGACTATGTATGAATAAAATAACGTTACAAAAATGTGAAAAGAAGTGCAAGTAAGAACCTGTAATGGGTGCAATTGCAGACCTCTGCCTCTCAAAGATGGGCTGGTAAATGTGATACCAGTTGGGCACACATTGATTACAATGACAATGTATGAGTAGCTGTGAGCGCAAAATGCATACATTATTAGTTCATAAAATGGGCATCAGGTCAATAAAATTGCACAAAAACTTATTGTTACTAACATGGGATCCAGTTGAGAAAGCCCCGGAACTCCTTCATGGCCATCTTCAATACCCATGACGATGACACCAGGGACCCATGATGGACCAGTATTATGAAATCGTACCCGTTCCTGGATGAAGATGTGACATTTAAAAGACAAGGATAAAATTTCTAAGTATGATAAAAAACAATTTGTCAAAGCTCATCAATATAAGATTCTATTCTGTGGAAACATGCTTGGATTCTTTTATTTTGAAAAGAAATTCATAAACAATTTATCCGCATGCATCTCTTCTAACCTGAATCGCATTTGCTGTACCCAAACGGAAAAGTGGGGAAGAGTATCTGATCATAATAAAGCTAGAAAAGCTTTCAAGTGCTGCAAGGATGTGACTCCTTTGAGGCTTAAAAGCAGGATCTGCCAATCTGGTTTTGATTCTGAAGAAAAAAGGAAAAGGAACCCGGTAATAAAATTACAGAGAGAAATATATAGTGATCGTGTAATTTAGTACAAGTAAAATCAAATGTACATAGTTAACATGTGGTAGGATTAAGGGAAACAATTCTTACAGTGGCCAATTTTGCTCGTTCTTTTCTTTCAGAGGAAGACCAATGCCCCAATTATTAGAGCTGTAGCTGAAGTCTAACCTGAAAGAAAAATTTGGAATTGCATAATTTTAGAATCAAAAAGATCTGTACAGCTTCAAAGCATTATTGCACATGATAACTTGAGAGAAGTCATGGGCTTGCTCTCTTGGTGCTTCCCAAAACATTTTCCAACTCCCAAGACAATTACAAAACACATACACACTCTCCAATTCTTTTCCCAAAATACAAAATTTTAATATCCCAAAAACCCTTACAATTCAATTTCAAAATACACTACCCCCTCATTTCTCACTCTGCCTTTCACATCACTCATTCACTTATCATTCTTTTACTTCACTCATACACACACACACACACACACAAACACACACACAAATTTGCACATATATTTACATATATAAAAATATTAAAATTTTATTAGTTAAAAAATCCTAAAACTTATATTTACAAATTTAATTAAACTAATTATCAAAAAATTTATTAATGTTAATAAATAATTTATTTACTAAATAACGTATTAAATTAATTAATTAAATAATGTATTAATTATATTTAATATTTAATCTATTAATTAAATATTATATTTATTCATTTAATAAATAATTTAATATGTTTTAATTTGATATAATAAATAAATTAATCTTCTTCAAAAAAAATAATATTCATTAAATATTAATCTTCACATTTTATTTAAAATTATAACAAAAAATTAATTCTAGTATGATATTTATTTATACATAACTTCTAAATAATAAATAGTTAAATAATTATATTTAATTAATAAACAATAGTTGGTTTCCAATTAATGTATAATAATTAATTTTTTTATATAAGTCGATATTAACAATTATAATATTAGTCAATTTTTTATAATTAAAATACAATTATGATTCACAAATAATTAATATTAAAATATTTGCTAATGTTAAATTTATAAAAATATAAATATCAAAATAAATCACCTTTTCAATTAATTGCATATCATTTTATTACAACTATATATCAATTATTACATATATATACATTCACATCATCCAATTATAAATACACATACATCTATTACATAAAAAAATCAATTTCACTCTACAAATCCAACAAAACTACAACTGATTTGATATTAACAGTAAAGTTTGTCTCACCCCAAAACATAAAAAAATCAAACAATTCATTTTCAAATTATTTTCTATGTTTTCCCATAACAAAAAGAAACACTAGGCACATTCTCCAAATTTTTTCTCAAACTATTTTCTACAATTCACCCAAAATGCAAGAGGACAAGCCCCATGATATTGCACCATATCAGGACAACTAGGGTGAGAATGAATATTGCAACATATAATGAAAATTCATAATACCTAGGTATGGGATAGTTCCATCACTTTTCTATGTCTGTAGTATCAGAAGTCAAGAATGGAGTGGAAGAAAACAAGGACTGCTTTCTGAATATGCATTGGAAGTAAAAGCAACAAAAGCCTAATATAACATTGAATTTATAAATAAATAAGTATCATTAAGGAGTTACCTGTTGAACCAATCACCAGAATTGTACGAGTCACGATCTAATGATTTTGAGCGCAAAATCTCATCCCCAGCATGGAAGAAAGGTATTCCCTGTGAATAATGACAAATAGTACAAAACATCACTGTTACATGCTATGGGGAAGCCTAACTTATTAGAAGAGGTTCAGCTGTGTATCATAATATAGGAATGGTCAAGCTTGTTTTTAGATTCTCTTTAACTATGCTAGGTTAAGATTGGTGACTATAAATAGTTTTTATACAAAGATTTTTGCTTATGTGATGACTCATAAAAGTCTTGTAAAAGCTTTTGGTCATTAGCCCAGAGTTTATAACATGGCAAAGACATTGAATGGTTGATGAAATATTGTAACTGGTTATTTTACAAATGCAGAAAGCATTAGTGGCATTTTATTTCATCTCCAACTCATGAATGTTTCCACAAAGTTACAAAACTGAAATACAAGTAATAAAAATTCAACAAAAGGTTGTTAGGTTTTCAGTATGCATTTGACCCCACAAATGCTTTTGTTCTCCGATAAAATGTTGAAAGATATTGGTAATTTATATCTATCTATGTATCTATTTATTGGCTCATTATCAACCCATCAATAACCAGCCCAGTTACTCATGTCCTACCCCCAACACATATTTAACGAGTGCTAGTGAGTTCAATGTTTTGCAATTGTCTTGACTATAGAGAGGTTTATGGGTATAGAACTGTGAAGTTGCCTTATGGAGGTAAGATATTGCTGACCCAACATGACGATATATAATAGGTATGGAAATTCAAACCTGGGAAAGGGCTATGATGCTGGTTGCTACATGGTTCAGCCTACATCGTGCATCCACAGAGATATTCATCGGAGTCTATAAACATTAACAATAGTGTTAAAAGCTTTGTCAGGACATGTAACTACTGTGCAAGCAATATAAGGACAGAGTTACCTTTAAGCTCACAATGTCAAACAAGGTCTCATTGTCATGAGCAGAAACATAATTCACCTAATTAACGGCATAGAATCAAATACAAGTACAGTGTACATACATATAAAAGGTTTAAGAACTGATGGAAGGCTTGTGTATTGCGATGTTTCCTTTAAAACAAAGAACTATTTATGAAATGATGTTAAGATAGGATGGAATAGAAATCCTTACTGTTTCTATTGGGGATGAAGCATATGCAACAGGTGCCCCATCATGCATTTTAACCTCACACCCTTTAACCTGTTTGGGCAGCAAGAGATGATAAAGCATGATTTTCCCAGAGATGCCACAGAAATCTAGGCAAATTTTATAACTGTTCTTAATAATATGGAAAATAAAGAAGAGAAATACCACTAGCTTGGAGCCTTAGACATAGAGCAAGAGTCAAACATAAAGCCTTTCTTATTTGCAAAATGAAAAGGCCTAGGAGCTACATATCCATAATAGACATAACGGCCCATTACGTCTTTTATGTGCATATTATGTAAAGAGATTTTTCTTGGACTAAATGTGTTTTATTTATTGGATCTACTGGATTCTCTTCTTAAGAATATTTTTTTATCAAATTAGGAAAATAAAATGTGAGATGATATTATATTTATGAATTACATTTTATTCAACTCTTTGTCATGAAATTAATTTTGGATCGTTAAAAGCATTGCTGATTTTAGCAATGGGAATCTCATTGAACATGGACTAAAGCTCATACACTATGTAAGCAAAAGTATTTACATGCTATTTGTAGATAAACTTGATCATTGATCATAAGGCAATATTTTTCATGCGGCAAGTTTCTAAAATAAGGATTGAGGTGATGCTGTAGAGACTATACATGATTGATTACTTGCATCAATGATATGAAAGTTTTCAAATGGGAGTTTTCATGATCATATTTGGAACTACTACGAGACTGAGATCCCTTTCGAGTTTGACATCTTTTTAACCTACATTTTCCAATCCTTTTTTAGTGCTGTGCAGGCTGGTAATGATCTAAAACAAGGTGCCTAAATCTATTTGATTGAATTTGTATACTATATTAGAGAGTGGAATTAATGGAAAAATTGGGATTAGGTCTGCATAATACTTAAATCAATAAAAATTGATGAATGATGACGTAGTTTACAATAGCGACATGGTAATTTTACCTCTTGGCCCTCATTATTTGTTAGAACGAAATCCTTCAGGTTTGCAGCCATTCCAACCTGCCATACACAATAGAGGATCATAAGAAATTAATGATGCAAGGCCTGGGAAAGAATCTGAAGCAGAAGAAGCAAATACAAGTAACGAAACTATCATGCCTCAAACCTACAAGCTCATTGGACACAAGAATTATGTCCATGCAAACATGTTTATTCACATATATGGCAAATTGTGTTATTTATTTATATTGAGGCATTTCATACCATCAAATAATCCTCATATAATTATTCATCTCCAGATACAAGTGTAGCCCTAGCATGGCAGCTTTAATGACCATAAGACAAGCCAAAGTTACTTTACTTCATTTTGCACAACAGTAATGCCAATAACTTTTTCCTTAATGATTGCCTAGTAATGGCCCACAGGTGTACCTAATCAAAGACATCCTATCCAAGTGCCTACATGAATGCATAAATTCTGTCATGTTAACACAAAATTACAGAGTTTTGGTAATTATAAAATATTGTTGCTTGAGCATGAAATGTATTAGAATTATATTAAGATACGTACACCCAATATTGGTGGAAATAATATCATATTTCATACAAATCTATTTGAAAATTTTCAGAAAGTATTTAGAAACATGAAAAACAATTTCAAGGTCTTGGAAGTTTGGAACTGGGGAATATGAGGCTCCCAACTGATACATCACCTCAAGAAAATTTAACCACTAAATTATTCCCCTAGATGCTTTTGTGTTTCTATAAATGCATCACAAGGAAAACACATCTGTGAGTTATCAACCATGTAACATTCTTGGTCAACAAGCTTTCTGTACTGTTGATACTACCATTCTTCCTGTTCAGATCCAATCATTCCCATCCCACGAAATTATTTAAGATGTTTTCTGTACTAAAGATGCACAAAAGACATGGTGAAATTCTTTAATCTGTTCAGGAATTCTTTGTCACAATATGTATCACAAAGTACAAAAGAACTTGTGAAATTCTTTTCATTTAGGAATTCTGTCACAATATGCATTACAAAGTACTCCATATCACATGCATTTTTATAAATGTTTTACCATATTAATAATAAAAAAAAAAAGAAAACAAAAGAGAATAAATAATATCAGTATTTGGGTACTCCTAAAGAACTTGATGTGAGCCATCTTTTGGTTGGTGTTAAAACTCAAACTGCTTAAACTGATCCCAGTATTTTATTTAAAGCTTTTGAAAAGATATTCAGAACTAACAGGGTGAAATTTTACTAAATAATATTATCAGTCACCATATGATGTTAAATTGATTTTCAATGGACTAGATTTAACTAACCATGAGAATTATCGATAAAAAAGGTCTAAAATATAGTGGTATATATCTTTACTCCTGTTCAAATCTGTGTTCCTCTCTACAACCTTTTTTAGGTGTCGGAACAAGTATCACACAGTCATAGCCCCATACTTCAATTAAATATTAAAATACTTTTTAAATATATTTCTTTTACAGTTTTTGATATAGAAAGTTTTTGTAGTGGTTATGACACATATTCAAATAAATGCTTCATTATTTCAATAAATACTGTTTTTAAAGTTTGTACGGGGAAAAAGGTTTCAAAAAGTGTAAATTAATAAATGGCAATTAAAATTTAAACATAACAGTCTCTCTCCTCTCATTACCGTTGTTAAAAATATCTTGGCATATTTGTACAACACATAAGATAGTAAATTTTATTTTAGGAATAAATTTTAAAGTATTTAATAAAATAAAACCATTAGGCATTTCATTTTTGTTACAGACAAGAAGAACTAGTTCAAAACTATCAAAACTAACTAGTCATGAAAACTACATACTAGTTTCCATATTGCGGATGATTATAGAAGTACCTGAATGTGATCCTTTAATACAGCAAGCAAATGCTCTACAGCTGATTTGCTTCCAAGGTCATGATCATTGGGCTGAAGAAGTAAAATAAAAGTAAAGTAGATATTACACAAATATCATTAAATTTAACCAACAAAAGTTTCAATATCCATTAACTGATTTTTTGCTCTGGGAAAAGAGAAATTGATGATGAAAAAGAACAACAGAACAAAATTTTGTCATACTCAGAAAGTAAACTGCTAGGTAAATGAACTTTAAAAGACTGAATAAGGATTACCTCCAAAGACAAACCTGTTATGAAGCCTTGTTGAAGTGGATGTCCAAATGGAGATCCACCAAGCATTGCATCTCGAATCCGGTCATTGAAGCTGAAAGCATGTCTCAAATTATTTTCTTGAATTAAACAAAGTTCAAGTCAAGTTCAATAAAGGTTATTGAAACAGGCACTTTTTTCATTGACGATTTTTGCATACTTTGAGCATAGCTATGAATTTCACTTCAATAGAGGAGGAAATGAGCATATCCTCGGTTAAGGTAGCATTAGTTGAAGAATACTGACAACACAAGGCCACCAGATGTAAATAAAGAAAGGAATTATTTCCATGGTCAATTAAGAATGTCTACCTAAAATCCATGAGTTGAGTTAATAAAATGGGTTGTCTAAAAATGGATCCAAAACAAAGAGAAAATGAAGAACATAATCTACATGTTTCTTCATCAACAGAATATGATGCTTCATTGTATACACTTAAAATATGTCAAAGCTATTACATAGTTTCTTAACATTTTCCAATTGCCTTTATAATTATAGAAAAATTGCAGCACTCGTTTTCTATTTCTATTTTTAAACTACACTTGAGGCTGACATTTATTGTGGAAGTGAGCTTTGATAAATGGAAAAAGAATAAATTTCATCTATTTCAATCATAAAAGTTTAGGGGTTGGGATTAGGTGTCAACCTGTGGAGGCACCATTTGGGTTGGGATTGGGTGTCAACCTGTGGAGGCACCATTAGTAACTATTAGACAAACTTCTCTTGGGATTGGGTGTCAACTTGTGGAGGCACCATTTGTTGCTATTAGACAAACTTCTCCTTTTTCTATTCTTTTTATGTTTTGCAATAACACCCATTCTGGGAGGAGTTGGAATTGGAAACCTAATTTTTACTTGAATAATGAAATTCAAAAAAAGAAACTAGGAAATCAGTGTGTAAAATGAAATTCTAACACAAATCATTGACCATTGAGTGTTACACTAAGAATTGCAAATAAAATAGAAAATAGGAAATGCAGTGCGAAAAATGAAAATCTAATAGCAACTATTCATGAGTGAGTATTACACCAAGAATTACACACAAAGTCAAGTTCTAGTCGAGCTTCTGAAATTTTCAAGCTCAAGTTGGAGCTTGACCCCAAAAACATCCAACATGAGCCCACTTAAAAAAAGTTAAATTAATTTAAGTTCATTATTTATTATTTTAGTTAACATTATTATAATATATTCTTTTGTCATCTTTGCTCGAGTTGGCTTGCTAAGCTCACAAGGCAACTTCAGTCATTTTACAACCATATGAAAAATGCACTTGATGGATATATAGGAAGTAATATCTTTCATATGATACACTAAGAGGGTGTTTAAAGGGTCTTACAGGTTTCTAAATCTTATAAGATGTTTATAGAGCTTATAAAATACTATATGTTTTTTTAAAAATAAGTTTTTAAAATATTTGAATAAAATAAGACATTAGAGCTTATAAGATGTTAGTAACGGCAATTTTATAATTAATATGATTAAAAATAAAAGAGTTTAGTAAAATCTTAAATTTAAGTTAGAAACTCCGTATTTTTTTGAAAAAGAACTTATAAGCTCCTAACATCTTATTTTAGAAACTTATAAGTTCTTTTTAAAAAAAATATACCAAACACTTTTTGGCATCTTAAAACCTCTTAGACATCTTATAAGATGCTTTGAGAAGATTATAAGCTCATCCAAAACACCCTCCAAATCCTGCAGCTTAGTTGTGTGCAAAAGGCTCTCAGTTGAAGAACTTGATGTCACCTGCAGAGAACTTACAAAGACGGATGAGAACTTGTACCTTCCAATTCCAGTTCCATAAAGGTTGAACTGTGATGCATTCACACCACGGCCATTATTAGCCACTTCTCCAAAGTCCCATCCTTCACCATATCTGAAAATTACAATGGTATAAATAGTAATAAAACAGAAGAAAGGAGAATTGATGAACATCGTACTGTAAAAAGACAAACTACATTAGAACACAGTAATGATACAAGTACAAAAGGGTAAAGGAATAGGGAGAAATTCAATCTTCCACCCTTACATATAGATACTGGAGCCATCTACTCCATCATTCTGTTTTGATAATTTCTGCAGCATGCTTCTAGCCTTTACCTGCACTTGAAATGCAAGAAGGAAATTCATAGAATACTCAAACCAAATCTAAACAAATCAAATGTGCCTCCTTTAAAACAAAAGCAAAAGAAATGTCTCTCCTTTCTTTTAGTGATTTTTTCTTGGCAATCAATTAATTACCAGCATTGATCTCAATAAAGATAAATAAGTACTGCATAATCATAGCACATGTTCCTTTTCCTACCAGATCAAAAGCATACTCACAAACTAGTACTTCATTCATTATGTTATTACTTGGGCTTGGAAACATCATTTGACTCATACAACGTATTTGCAGGTCTATCTTACATTGCAAGTGAGTATTATTATCGATTCACCAGTATCCATCAAGTAGGTGTAACATAAACTCACTCCACCCAACTGACTGGCTTTAACTGCATCAAGCTGCCTGTGACATATTGGCTTTAATGTTTTAAGAAATAGTTGCATTTTCTAAATGTTAAAATCCACCACTTCCAGTCAGGTGGCAGGTTCAACAATTACACTCTATCTCACACACAATTTGACCTCTATATATATACATATATATATAAATAAGGCCTTCATTTAATTATTTTCATACATATTTTCAAGAATGCTCAAAACACTTCAATCCTCTCAAATCGTTCTCATGATGACCTCAATTGCTTTCTCCCGCAATTTCATTTTTCACTAGCCTGCCACTCTACAGCTAACTAAACCAAACCTAACTAACCCAAACCATTCAATTTGCAGGGTTAATTAAGTAGTTTTTGTTTAAATTTGGAACAGGTAAAATTTTGTAATGAAAATCACTAAAACCAAGCTGCACACACCCCTACTTTCATGTGAGAAAAAGGGAGAGTTTCCTGCTCAACAATCATAAGTTCACAGTAGTAAAGTTTCTCCTTTGGGTGAAATTATTTATATATTTTAAATTAAGAAAAAGAGAGGCTGCTTATAGCATCAATCGTAAGTTCATGGTTGTCAGGTTTTTCCTTCAAATGGCATCTGATCTCTAACATTCTAATCTCAGTATTTTCTTTCACCTAGTTATTTATTGCTTTTGTGTTTGCCTCCACTCACTTTTCATCTTTCTGAGTTTTGACAAGCCATTCAACATTACCAAGTATATTGTAAATAAAGAAAATCCTCCTTTCAGAAATCTTCAATAGATCATTGTACAATTTAACTACACTTTTTCATGAGAATATACAATTGCCTTCCTTTATCTTATATTTCAGCTATCATATTTTCATAAACTTTAACCATATTCAAATATTTTACTCACTTTTAGTAGATAAAGATTTTACAAGCGTTGAAAGACATATGCCACATGCATGGGGAGAAAAAATGTCTTGCTCCTGAACTCATCTGAAGAATTTAAAGCCATAAATTTCCAAGCTTTGTACTTAATGAAACCTGGATCTTTTTTTCATGAAAACAACTACATTTCATAATCCAAGAATATCACTTGAAAACTTGTTGGAATGGAATGAATATTAAACACAATTCTTTCACAGAGAAACTACAAAACAGAACACAAGCCATACCATAGTACATTTCATTATATGGCCCATCAGGTCGAAACGAAATCCATCAACCTGCAACACAACCAAATGATCTACACTGATAATCATAAGAAACCATATCAAAACAAATACTTATAGCTAGTTATAGGCAACCATTTGGGCATCTTAAGGTCCATTTGGATTTAATCACTGAGTGAAATCTTTTATTACTAGCTTTTCTAGCTAGACAAGATTGAAAAGAAATCTAAAATACAAGTGTGAGTACAATATCATCAAATAAAGGGTTCAAATGTTCTCGAGGTACATTCTGCGAGGTACCAGATGGCCGAGGTCATAAAATGACTAGACTGTAAAGACAAGGGCCACTGATTCAAGGAGACATAAAGATTAGAGATTTATAACTTCAAAATTAGGCAGCTTTGTTCACATGGTGTGCCTCTAGATTCTGTGCAATTGATAAATCCAATTATGATATTAGCAAAGTTGAAAGTGACAGTAGAGGAACCATAGCAACTCTTATAAGAAATGTTGCAATTAGCCTTTGTCGATGAGTTTGATATAGAGCTAGGCTATGACGCAAGATGGGTGAGTGAGCAACTAGGGAAGGTAATGACAAATTACATATTGTAGTAAAGCCCGATATATCTAATTTAACAATGAAGTAAATTGAGTGTTGCTTGATTATTTGGGGATAAACCACTCAACAACTAGGGCTATAGAACTTTGAACCAGCAGCAGGCTCTGGCAACTTGACAAAGTTACCAACTGTCTCAATCTGTCCCAAGCTTTACAGCAGATAAATGAAGAAAGTATTCAGTTGAAAATGGTCACCTTATAATTGACAGCCCAGTGCAAAAGATCATCGATAATCAACCGTTCAACCATGGAATGCTCACTGGCCGTGTTGTTTATACATGTGCTGTGCTCAATAAAGCCATCAAGGTTTCTTCTAAGGTAGTAACCCGGAACAATCTGCAATCAATTTGGTGCAATGATTATAAATGAAGCACCATTCATGTGACTGCAAACTTCTGCAAAGTTAGATACCCTTTTTAGGAACAACCACCAAACCTGAATCTTGTCATTTAAAATTGATAAGTTAAATTTGGGTCAGTAATGGACTTGTTCTACCAATACACTCTATGGACATGCATGCCCATATGCACACCGCATTCCATCTTTTTTTCCTTATTTATCTCATTTTCCAATATCCATTCTCTAGTGCTGTTTTGTGTAATTCCATCCTCTCTCCACACCTCAATTCCCACATCCATGCAAAGGCCCTCTAAAACAAAATGTCACAACCAAAAGCCATATACTAACCTCGCTATCCATTTACAGCTGATTCATTTAAGTCCTTGAGCTATCATTCTGTTCCCTCACGTCATTGGTGATATGTGCAGAAAATGGCCAATAAGATATGTTAATGGAGATCTTCATCAAGCTAATAACTTTTGTTTGTTGCATACGTCTTATCTAAAGTCAATTGAAAACAAAGTTTTAAGTTACAGAGAGGTTGGGAAGATTCAAAGTCCAGTGCTCAGAATTTATGATGGTTAATCACAGATGCAGTTTGTATAAACATTTGGAGGGGCAGGTATCGAGAAGATGGAGGAAGAGAGAGCAAAAAAGGACATTAAAGAATAAAAGCAATTCCAAAAACGGAGAGGGAAAAACATGAAAACAGCTATTATATACATTCTACAACAATACTGAGTAAGTCTTGGTTTTAAACAATATGATTTTAATTGGAAGGTTAAGATTCAATCTCAGAAGACATAAAGTTACACTATAGCTATCCAAAACATATGAAGCAAGAACAGAAATATATGAGCCATATAGTCAAGGTTCAGCCTCGGACTTTAACATAAAGTTACACTATTACTACTCAAAACATATGAAGCAAGAAAAGAAATGAGCCATTTTTTTCAGTACATATGATGAGATAATTACATGATTAAATTCAGAAACATTAGAATGTATCAATAAGTTACAGCGATAGTAAGAAAAGTTCTCTGCCAAAGAAAAGATTCTCATAATTTCAACTTAAATAAACATTTTCACATGACCTTGTCTAAGACAGAGTTCTCATCGTAGGGACCACTTGCATGTAAATGATTGTAAACAACATCAAGTACAATGTGAAGACCAATGCGGTTTAGCGCCTGCCATCAAATACATTATCTTTAATGAACCATAACAACAGTTATAAGCAAGACCATCACCATGAGTCTATGTTTGAAAATGAAGATACACTGAATCTCCTAGTCAAGCAAACATATACCTGCACCATTTTGCGAAACTCTATTATGCGGCAGGAACCATTAGGATTACTAGCATAGCTTCCCTTTGGGACACCCCAGAGAACAGGATTATAGCTTTTCAGAGATGATTAAAGGATTGACCACCAAAAGGGTGTTAAACAAATTACATCAGAGAAGAACCATTAAAAAAACACTATTACATGGATCACAATTAGGAGACAGTATCTCACCCCCAGTTATACCCATCTGCATCCTGGATGGCTGTGATGCAAGCCTGCTGCTTTTCAGAGTCAGGTGGAAATGACTCGAGTGTCTGAAAATCTGTTTAAGGCTTTGTATCATTCACAGGAAGACCAAGGAATATGATAGGATATAATCAACTCCAAAAAGAGGACAGTTTCATGGAAGATAAGGTAAAAGAATACAACTACTAACATGGTCAAACAAAAGCCAAAGAGTTATTTAAGTTCATACCATCATATTCAGTATTCTCAGTTCTGCATGATTTCGGAACACATAAAACATAAATCCAGAAAAAAAGAACCGATGCATGTATAATGCCAAAGAAGATGGAGAATAAATTTATGCTGTAAAGTTTTTCGAAGTGCTTCCAATATGCTCATCCCTTATAGTAACATTAGAAGTTTTTGAGGAGTCGGTTGCCGAACTATATGTTTAGGCTGCAACAGAAATCTAACCAAAACAAGCTTTTTTTTTTTTTGGTTGGGGGGTGGTGGGGGGGTGGCGGAGGCGGTGCATATTTCATGATTTCATCTACCCCCTAGTTGCTTAAATCTTAGGAAGCCGAAAAGCATGTCCTGGAGATAATTGTTCATCACCAGATGGATACTTCTGATAAATGACATGAGAAAGGAGGCAAAACAGAATGGAAATTTGGCAAATTTTCGTTTTAATAGCTTAAGATTGTAGAAGTAGACTATAGAGATAGCAAAGAGGATACAGAATAATGATTCCATACCTACATTCTTCCATTTACCCTTCTCATCATCAACACCAGCAAACTGGAAGGTTGGCAGCAGATGAACATGTGTGATTCCGGCACTGGATAACTTTTTAAGATGAAGCATTCCAGCTGAGTCCTTCAAGTAAAAGGAAACTCCATTTGTAACAAGAACAAGAGTTCTGATATATCTATTTAAACAAATCAATTCAGCTAATATTATTTTTCTCAAATATTTATCATTTCTTTAAGCCAATGACTGGAGTAGTCAGCTTTGCAGTTTTCTTTTGCTTTCCTCCGGTAAAGGCTTTGCCTTTATGTAATTCAACACAGGGTGATGATGCCAACCAAAGACAATAAGATGCAAAATGTTGCTTAGTAAACAAATTGAAAAGAACTAGAAGATGCTCATGCAAAGATATGTGCCAACAAGACAGGGAACTGTCACAAAGATTACCAGCAAAGTAAAGGCAAGGTAGCCACCACGGAAGTCAGAGAGAACAGTATTATCGCTGGCACTACAAAACAAATAAAAGATAAGGCACAAATAACTGAAAAGTGCTTAATAAGACCAGATACTCAATCGTGATGTTACATTTTACAATCTCAGAGAAAAATGAGGAGTGAAAATATTTCCAGAAGTCCCATTGAACATACAACTTGTCAGAGAAAATGGCATTTTCTCATGGCTAAGTCTTCAAGAACAAATCAAATTCACAATATTTCTCATGTGGTCCAACAAGTCTTCAAGAACAAATTATATATTCCTTGCAGACCCTAGACACGGATGATCTAACATTGTTCAATGAAAAACTTCAAAGTTTAGAACAAGATTGGTTCGTTATTTACCTGAAGTCTCTCACATGCAACTCATAGATACTGATGTCAGAAAACGAAAGAAGATTTGGTTTTTCATCTACCAAAACGTCCCATGCTTCAGGTTTCAAAGCCTCACAATCAACATTTATCAACAGGGTTCGCCTGCCATTGGCCGAAAGCCTGCACAATCAATAAAGTGGACATGTTAAACAGAAAGTCGTTCACTATTTTCATCAATCAGTGTTTTGAATAGATAACAGATAACTAATGTACCCTCTTGCATATGGATCATTGGCAATACATTTTTCAATTTGCAAGGTGCTAGGATGGTAGACAAAGACTTCATAAACATAGTAGCAGCCCTCCCAAGTCAATGGCCCTCTAGCACTCCATACTCCATTTAACTCCTCAAGCTGGATAACTTCTAATGGATCCTCGCTTTCAGGTTCCCCATAAATAAGGACACGCACTTCCTATTTATTTCCATATTATATAATATAAATAGCCAAGTGTGATAAAATGAGAGTCAAAATTGAACACTGCAAGCAGAAAGAATTGACAAATAGGAGTAATGTATTCACCTGCGCAGTGGGTGCCCAAAGGTAGAGAGAAACAGCTTCAGATGAAAAAAATGCACCAAGAGGACCATCATAAAAGAATAGTTCATCTAGAACACCCGGTAACTGCAGCCCAGTAACAGTTGTGCATTCTCCCCCAGCTGCAAATATAAATGAGTCAATCAGGCAAATCTAGCAACAGCCCAAATTTATGAAAAAAAGGTGAAGAAAGAAATTAGTAGAGAGAAACAACTGATCTAATTCAAGCAGCTAATAGTCCTTCTAATTATGTCTTTCTTTCTAAGTCACATCCTTTACACCAAGTTGGAAAAGTTACGGTTAGATAAACAAATTAAATTACAATTATTAGAAAATTCAAAAAATCATAAGAAAATATGCCATAAGAACTAGCTTTTAAAATGTCAAATTACAGTGCTATAGAATGCTTGATCTAGTTCTGGAGTTATGCACACATATATAGTCCACAAACAAGCCCCTTTATGGGTATGATGAAATAGGAAGCACATATATTGCACTTACAGCTCAAAACAGCAACAGCCAATTGGTATTTCAATAATTTTTTGACATCCAGAGCTGGAGGAATTCGGAAGGATTTAAAATGTCGGATATGAGGAAATTTTTCAATTACCTAGAACCACACAGAAGGCATGAAAAATCAGACTGGGGATTAAACTTAATTGGGAGATACTACAAACATATATTTTTTTAAAGAAGCAAATGCAATAAGTTAAGCTGCCAAACATCACAAGGAAGAGATATACATTTCCAGTGACAAGTATCTCACATGTTCTTGAAGCCTTTCGTTACTTTGTTGAAGTTCAACTTTTACATCATACCCTGTTTGTGCAAGGAGAGAAGTTTAGTTTTCTTGGTCAAAACCAAACAAACATAATCAGGACAAACTACTAGCGAAGTGAAAACCTTGAATTTCCCCATTTGCTACAGACAAAGTAGCATGTTTACTACCATAGAGACAACATGAACCATCTCCAGCATCACCATCCCAAGCAATTAATGCTTTACTGACCCAAAATGCTCGAGAAAACAACATGCTGTCCTGCAAAGATATAAAAAAGCAAGAGCACTTGCTGAGTTAGAAGTAGACAATGGTAACTCCTTATAGCACCAAAAAGATAAGATGAAATGAAATGAAATGAAAACCTTGAAAACAACAAAGATGATAAATTTTTTTCTGAAATCACAAAGGTGATTTTCAAGTTTTTGATTCATCCTTGTCCTTATTTTAGAGTTTGAAATACATAAGCTTCTCTATGAGAAATGAGCCACTTCAAATAAGTTCGTTGCATAAGCCTAGAATACAATTAATCTGGTAAAGGCTGAATGAACTCCTGGTAGTTTACCAGATAAATTAATAATACAAGTCAAGTATTTCTGGCCCACAACGCAAACTTGTGGTTTCTAGGTCTTAGAATCTCAGTTCATTACACAAGGTTTAATTCCTAGCTCTTCTGGAGTGATATCTCACTAATAGTTCAAGCCCCCGCCAAAAGAGGCCTTTTAAATTCAAAAAGACCTAAAAGTTAGGCATTTGTCAACAAATATTTTTTGCACCAATACCTAGTTGCTCCTTCCAATTTTAGAATAGTGTCACAGACATTTAAGGGCCTACTTCTTTACTAGAATAAAGGCATTCCAGAATATCTCTGTTGAACAAACCATTAAGCCATACAAATGGCTCCATTGTATTCTTCCTAGGGGCCAAATATATTCTATGTCAATTATCCTTATATGTTACTGAGAAATGAAAAAATCAGTATTGCTTCAAGAGCTCATAGTTTAAAAGAAGCAATCACGCATCAACAAGCCAATCCTTAGACCCAAGAATAAGAGAAGTTAACCATTTAAGGAAATCTCAAGCAGTTGAAGCTGTTGAAACTGCCTTTCTGTTGATTTTGATCTCCAACCTAGGTTTACAGAGCCCAAAATAACTCCATGCTGTTTATCTGTAGGCATATGATGAAATGATATATCAAACAACTTTCCAGATCTGGACCCAAAGCCTTTGAGCACTCTTAAAATGTGTGACATGGTTGCCATGATTTCATTAGCCACTGAATCATTGTAAACAGGCGTAATTTTCTAGTTTTGTTCTTAATATTCTTTCTCAAAACTGGAACTTCATTGATAAATTGAATATCTCTGCCTAACAGCTCTTATCTTCATCTTCCAACACCCCCATCCCCCCACCCAAAAAAAAAAAGAAGTAAAATAAAATAAAATAAAAAGGAAAACCAACAATTCTGGTGTGCTTTATACTATGTCATTTCCCCTGACATATATGCTAATATTATCTTCTTACAACATGAATTACTTAAACAATATGAGAAAACCAAGAATATTAACTAAAAGCAACAATTCCAGCGTGCTGTACACTATGTCATTTCCAGTGACATATATGCTAATATTATCTTCTTCCAACATGAATTCCTCAAAAAATATGAGAAAACCAAGAAAATTAACTATACGCAAGAAGAAAATAACCACACCTACTAACCTGGTTTGGCTCAAGAAGTGAATGGATTCACTAAACAAGAAATAAAAATGCTGTCTTTCATAATCCTCACTACACCCAAATTCTCTTAGTGGAAACAGCAGAATTGTAGACCTCTACGATTCCACTTAGGCAATCTAAAGCCCATTTTTCTCTTATTAAAGCAATGCAATTGGAAAAGCGAAAACTGGTATAGTTTATAGTTCCATCTAGAAACTAAGTTTGACTACAATGTACTTTTAGTTTATTCAGCTTTTGGGCACACTGAAGGAGGTGAATTACCGGAAGCAAGACATTGCAGCTCCTTCTACATTTCCATATGTTCATCAACAATTTATCATTCCTTCTTACTCATCATTTAACTTTTTCATTGTCTCCAATTTCCAACCCATTAAAATAAACTAAAGAAAATGTCTATTTAATACTGTACTCACTATTATAGTCCAACAATTAAATATCTGCACCATAAAAGACAAAAATTAAAGAGAGAGAGAGAGAGAGAGAGAGAGAGAGAGAGAGAGAGACCTGAAGAGAAGAAGGCGAAGAATAAGGGCCCTCATCAACGGCCATAGCTGACGTACAGCGGAGTTTAGAGGAAGCGCTGAGCTTGATAATGCGGCAGCCACCACCGAGTCGGAGCCAAATCAGACTCGTCAGTACTGGGCGAGCCTGGAAGGGAAGACGAGGGGACCTGGAATTCTTGGGAGTGGACAGAAATGGGGGGGATGGGCGTAAGATATACATTTTTTTTAAAAAATGCAGTTGAAATTCGTTGGGGGCTTGCGCAGCTCAAAATCTCACTCTGAAGAGTTTAGGCTTTAGCTTCGGCAGAAAGGGTATTGAAAGCTTTGCAATTTTATTAGAAATATTGATTTTTGATGGTTAACATAGCTTCTTTTTTTTTTTTTTTTAAGTTTCTTCAACTACTTTATTAAGTTTTATTCTTAGTTGGTTTTGCCTTAGAACAAACGAAAAGTCGCCACATGATATGCATATGATCACTCTGGAAAGAAAAATAATAAATTTGGCAAATTTTCAATCACGTTTTCCAGATAGAACCCTAATTTGATGGATCGCCATCAAATAAGAATTGGGGAAAAAGATTCAATTGTAAGATGAAAAATCAAAAGAAATTAACTTGGAAAGCTCAAAATGTAGAAGCACCACATATAAGCCAAAACGATGTAGTTTTAATAAGGAAGCAGTCTTCACCATATATATTGAAAGATCAATCGATCAAATTAAATCTTACAATAAACCTCAAGTAACAGATTCCACAAATACCAAAAAAGTAGATCTGTCATGATTCAAAGAGCAAAATGAAAATAGAATATGTAGGTAAATGTTGTTATTTAATTGTCTTTTATTAGATTTTCCTATAAAATATGTAAGATAATTCATTAGTGAAATAATAAAAATCTTATGAAATTTCTCTAGTCGCTCATCTCATTCTTCCCCTCAGTGTATTATCTTGTCTCTATTCTCTTCATTTTCAATTATATCTTTCTTTTCTAGCTATTACAGTTAATATCAAAATTGTTCGATTCTTGAACTGTCATGACTAATAATGGCTACATATCCTCGTTTCAAAGAATTACATGAAACTCAAAACGAAACCAAAATATTATTAATAGAAGAATGAGCGCTCATAGAAGCAAACGAGAAGCATATGCAAGAAAAGGTTGAAGGTCTATAGCTATCCATGGCATTGCTAAGTGGAAAATACCCATAAATTAATATAACAACACAACAATAATTACAAGTTATTATCAAGCAAATGCAACAATATAACATAAACAAGTCAATGTTGGGGGAGGGACGTTGTGCTTCTAACGATAAAGGTTCCTTCTCTCTAAAACACATAATTTGTGGCAAGTTGATAATAAGTTTTATGGCATTACAGGAGAAAAGAAAGTTAGTGACAATATATTAAGCGATATATGACAAGTGAAAGTTGTCACTCTAACTACATATATTAACTGACAAAAAAAAGTTATTTTGTTATAATAATAATACTGTAAGTTTGGTGTAGAAAATTATGCTAATTATCACGATTGACAATTGGGGCATATCCATAAGGACAACCTAGTGATAATTAATTAAATAAATTATAATGATAATTTTTATTGTCACTATATATATTTATTAATTTTTGAAAGAGGGAGGGAGAAAATATATTTCTGTGTATATCATTTTCTGAAT
>JACGDI010005570.1:114955-136690 GCA_014898725.1 Jacaranda copaia
CGATTCATGTCGACCAGACTCGGATGATAAGAGTTTGGAAGCGGCCCTCAGGTCAATACGGGTCGACCGCGGGGCTTACCATACATGGTCAATACCAGTCGACCAGGCTGACTTGCCTCTGGGCTTCATGGGTTGTCTTTTCTGAATCTGGGCCCGTTGGGCTTACTGGATTATACCGTATCACGTTAGGCCTCGTGGGCTGTCTCATTTGTAGAAGGACCTATTAGGCTTGTTGGGCTATCCCATATCAGTTATGTTTGTCACAAAATGCGGCCATTCAAATATTATAATGATAGTTTTATATATAATGATATTTTTTAAAAGTATCACTTATAGCGGTATAACTAAAGGTATAAATATCATTAATTTACCTTTAATATGATATTAATATAATGCAACAAAAAAAATGTATCTAATGATACATTAAAATGTAACGAAAAATGCATCCAATAATATATCAAAGTATCGCTAAAGATATTTTTAAATGACATGCTAATATGCCATTAAAATGTATGTACTGTCATATTAAAATGCCAAAATAATTTTTTTAAATGACAGGAAAACACGCCACAAAAAGTACCATAAATCACATGTTACAATGTCACAAAGATAATTTTAAATGACATATTGACTTGCTACAAAAGTGCATATGATGATGTTAAAATGCCATTAAAAATTTCTTTAGATGACATATTAACATGCCATAAGAAACTAATCAAATAACATGCTAAATAAGTGCCACAAAAGAATGTTTTGAATAGCATGTTACTACATCTAGTATTCCATATATAGGACTACAACATGTCCCAATTGCTGTATATAAGACTTAAACTTGCATGTGGTGCCCCATTCAAGATAACCCCTAAGTTGAGATTCTATTCCAATTAAATCTTAAATCATAACTTACATGACAATCAATAGGCCTATAAGAAAAATTTTAAAATCATCAAAGGCAACAACATGCTTTAACTTAAACAGATTACTACAAAAGTACTATATACATCTCCTAAGTTGTCCCATAATATTCAACACAACATATACATGTTGCAGATCTTGAATTCACACTTAACATATCACAATATCTCTAGGATATAGCATAACGATCAGGTGAACCCATAAGCACATATAATCACCTTATCTATTACAAAATAGATTCTCCCATCCAAGCCATAAGCTCATGTTCTTCACTCAACTTGTTTGGGAAAATAAAAAATAACATAGAAGGTTAAGTCCAAAGGACTTAGTGAGGGATAATTTAGTAAACAATAAGAAGGAATTTGTTGAAGAAGAAATAGTCCAACATATTATAGACTATCGAGACAATTCAATCAGAACATGAACATATCACAACACATGCATTATCAAATTCAGCAAATAGAAGCCTTATTGCTCCATGAATGGAGTACAAACAGTTGGAGTATAGTCAGGATAAAGCACACCTGAGTATCATATGCAATCTAAATAAACCATAACATAACATGCATATCAGATTTTCCTTGTTCCATCTAAATTGAACAAAATCCAAGCATGGCAGCTCAGTACATGATAGATGCCCAAGCAAACCACTTAGCATATTGCTGATACCCAAGCAAACCACTTAGTGTATTGTTGATACCTAGGCAAACTACTTAGCGTATTGCTGACACCTAAACAAACTGCTTAGCATGTCCTAACTATCCAAGTGTTCCACTAGGATTGGCGCTCGGCCATACAAATATATCTATCATTACAGACAGTAAACAAATTTGCCAATAAAGCCCGATAATAATTTACTAAACTAACATAAATATACCAGCAAGACTAACCAAATGGTAAACAAAGCAATTCCAATATGCCAACAAGGTAAATTAGTGATATACAAAATAGATTCATATAAGCTGATAAGGCTAACCATGTGATAAACAGAATGAAACCAAACAAATTAATATCAAATAAGACAACAAAAGTTCTTGGCACTAGAACAAACCAACCAGTTTTTAGCCAAACTAAGTTGATGAAATAAGCCCTTACTAGGGTTATACAAATCAATTACTAGATAAGAACAAGTGTTCAAACAATTGATAGAATTCAATAATCAAGAATCAATTGTTTCCCAGAATAAAACAAGCTTAACCTTTATGGCGGCTTATGAAACAAACAATGGATAGGATAAGGAATTCCAACAATTAAGGAGTTCATGCAATTAAGGAACATTTATTCCCCAAAAAAAAGGTAATCATACCCTTATTGGGGGTATAAAAAGCAAATACCAGGCTAGTAGACCCTTACCTCAATAGCTTCAGAAATGCTATCACAGTTTATTGGTCTGCTGGACCTAACTCCTCGTTACCTAACTAAAAGAACAATTCACTGTCAAAATCCTTCTTTTGACCCTATAATCACAATTATATAGATAGCAATCTAAAATCAATAATTATTCAATTAGTATGATATTTTAGGTTCTATTTCAACATTATCATTAGGGAACATGCTAATTATGCCATTAATACTAGAATATTTATGAGTACATACTTATTCTAGTAAAATAGGAATATAATTAGATCTTTAATTATATAATTAACCTTACAATGTCACACAAATTGATCATAATAGTCCAAATATCATTAGTAACCCAAATTTTGTCACTTAGGTCTCAAATCCATAGAATTAGGGTTTAATCCTCTAATTAACCCAATTAACCCAAAGTTATCATATAATAATACAAATTCGAGCCCACTAGGCATATCTATATGTCTATGCATGCCCTTATCTTAATTCCAATACATATTTCCATATTAACATATGTCACAATACAAGATTTATATTAGTAAAGAGGTACAACATATAGGTATGTATGTAACTCTGATCTAATTCTTTATCCAAAATCTAATTATCGGAGCTCACTCTTCACAAACCAACACTACTAGTATATTCATTGCGTCGAGGCAAAGAAATTCCCTTAGCGCCACCGTCACGCTACTATCGAAAAAGGTTACCACCACCACTAATTGAGGCATCTCAACACCACAAACCCAACACCCACATCAATTTCAAGCTTCACTGTTGAGAAGATTGTCAATTGCAACCTCAAATCTCTAGTGCCACCACTCGCTGCTGCCTCAATTTTTCTTCAGTTCCACCTTCGTCAGTGGCCCAAACTTAAAAGCCAATACGCCAAATTGTTCCTTGTGCTAAACTCTACAAGAATCTTTACCAAAATGAATTTTCCACTACTACTTTGTTGGGCTTGCCACTCGTCAACGCCTCTTAATTTCAAACCTTAGTTTTTTGGTGGTCCATCGGTTAAAACAAAATGCATGTGGTATCAACGAAGTCCTAAAGAGGTAAGGAAGACAATGGTGGGTTCAGTTTCCTATTTCAAGTCATCATTGGTGATGATTGTTAGAGGTGAAGATGAAGAAATAAAGATAATGGGTGTGGGGGGGGGGGTTGACATATACAAAATAACTTTTGGAAATTTGAATTGGCCCTCAATACTTTTCCCCAGCTTTCAATTGAACCCTCCAAAAAAAAAAAAAACAATCTTCCCATTAATTCCAATTTAATGAGTGCCTCAATTTTGCTCATTTGACCAAAAATATTTCAGTGGACCCCTAGAATTTTCAAAATGCGGTTCAATGAAGTCTTGTCTGTTTATGTTTTAACCCTTGAAACTTAACAAAATAAATAATAAATAAAATGATAAAATTTCCACCTATCAAATATTTCTAGGGTAGTTACATTATATAATTTGTGACTAGATTTTTTATTATCATTAAGTTGTCACTAAGTACCTTTTGTTTATTTCTATAAATCACATCTTGGATATTCATTTCTAATACTAATTTAAAATATTACTATGTTTGCTATTATGAATCGTGTTTGATTATTGAAATTTTTATTTTACTATTATTTTGGTTGCAACTCTTTTGATTTCTATAAATATATATAATGATACAATTGTGTATACTTCATATTTGGATAATGTATCTTGAATAATATGCTTTTTGAAATATTCTAAAACATTTCAACATCTTATTAATAGTTGAAATTATTCTAATTTTTTTATCAAATAAATGAAGATTGGATACTATGTAACTTTTAATAAAGAAATTACTAAATTTAATATCACCATGTAGTCTGTCTACTTTTAATTATACATGCACACATTGAAAAAGACTCCTTATGTTCATATATAATGTCATGAGCTTTGGCTTGTTTATTTTGCTCAAATGAATCTGTCTTAAAATAATTTCACCAAAAGTAGCTTTATTTCTTTGTCAGCATATAAGTAAGATATAAAATTTATTTATAAAAAGTACGTATATAGAATTAAAAACTTAAAGTATTCATTATTAAATAAAAAATCTATTAGATAATTGATATAAATTTCAATTTGAATAAACTATATTTACTTTGATAGTTTTAACTTTCAAAAATAATTTTTCGTACCTTAGCATGACAATAAATGACCATACAAAATAAACATATCTAGAATATTTAATAAGTGTGGATATTAAATAATCATTTTCTAGACAACTTACTTAAATACATGTACCTTTTAAATAATTTATAGTAAATATATTTCAAAAGTAAAAAATTTACTTAAGAACCATGATTATATCTTAATGTTGTGACTGATTGCTTAAAAAGCTTATAATTTGTCTATTTCTTACAAAAAGAATAAACTTTATTGATCTGAAACATCAAATCATCTCCTCCTTATTAAAGAGTTTGAATTTGAGAAATGAATAATTATAAATTAGTTGACATGCAAGTCCTCAATTATCAAAGTTTTAAAATTTAATTGTTTTTATAGTGATCTTTTTTAGACATGTAACATATTTTCAGATAAAATCATATATATAGAATATAACACATAACTTAATTTGAATTTATTTCAATTTCAAATATAAAAAGTTATTTCCAAAACATCCATAAACTTCCAATTTTATTTTTTACATAAATAAATTATGTACTAAAACCAATCTAGTCATTTAGACATAATAGTGGAGAACTCATTCTTAATTATTTGGCAAAACTTTTTATGGGAGACTGATACATTGACATATTTGAAAATCTTATAAAATTTTGATAAATGACTACTTAAATAGATATTAATTTGACCATTTCTCAACATATCTATTCACACAATTTTATATTAATACCATGTAGATTTATTTTCATAGTTTTGCTTAATAATAATTCTATAAAGAATGTTTTTACATATGCAAATAATAAGATTTGGATATAATTGTGTTGAACCAAAATTGTTTAATTGAACCTAAATATTATATTAAACTATTTCTATGTCTTATAAAAGAATTTATGAGAGATTAATATGAAATTTTGAAATGAAAATGGAAAATTTACTTATCATTTGATCATTTACATGATACATATTATTTGATAGTTTTGAAAATAATAAAAAAAAATATTAATAAAAAAATATATTTTATTTATTAGAGCTATACTGAATATTAAAAAATATTTTAGTTCAACCACATACTAAATTAGTGATCAGATAATAACTTGGTATAAATTATTTTCATAAATGATGTATTTACTCTATTGACAAATACTTGACATTCTTAAAACCTTGTACGCCATTAAAATTGTAACAATGAAAATTCAACTTTTATGATCTACTTAATATTTAAATAATTTAATAGTGTTATTTAAATATGCAATGTTATTATTTATTTCTCAACATTTATCTAAAATTCAACTTTTATGGCCAACTTATTAAGATTGTAACTTTTATTTTACTTAAGATATTACCTTACTTTTGTTTATTTCTATTAGTTAGATACTATATGTATTCATTTCTTATACTATTGTCAAAAGGTTTCAAACAGTTTAGACAATTTTGGAACATCTTGCACCAATCTAGAACCTTGGAGAAAGGTCCAAAAAATTCTAGAATATCATATGAATGTGAAGAATATAATAGATTTATAAAATGTAAATGAGTAGGAGATGCTTTAGGAGGTTACCCTTTGTAACTATCTTTCAAATATGTTTGGAATATTCTTAGAGAGATCTAGAGAATCTCTCCCAACCCTTAAATATTCCTAGTCCTGCTACTTGAAGAGATGAAAAGCATAAATTAAATAGGCGGAAGAGCCTCATTGTAAATAACCTAGTGTGATAATCTAGCTTCAGCGAAAGTTTTCTTTCCAAATAGATCTTAAGCTTTCACTTACAAATTTCTTTGGTGAAAATTTTGAGCTACCTCCTATATTTTTTTTACACAAACACTTTGACAGATGCTAACTTAGTAAAGGGTGTATATTATACTATAGAAGACATAATTAAGCGCATGACAGAGTTCTCCTGCTCCCAGCTATCTCATGGATTGTCCATTTTTACTTTCTTTGCAGAAATTTTAACATAGTTCCTCTAAAGAATTTATTTCAAATAATTAGGTCCAAAGCAAGGTCTAGCTAATTGTAAATTGGCCTCCAAACAAAACTAAGCAAATAATTAGGACTTCAAAGATCTTTCAAATGAATCTAAGTCGAAGTCAATATATTATAAATCAATTAACATATGAATACACAATTTAATAAATAACAAAAATTTTTATTATTAAAATGATAGTTAAGATAATAATCATGATAGACAATGAGGTGTCATGAACATAGATCACTAGAATACAAGGAGATTGTAATGTTAACTTATTAATTTGTGACCAAAAAAATTTACCAGTATGGACTCAAATATATTAGAAGATGCAATTTCTTATCCAAGTGTTTTATCACATATGCTTAACTTTCCCTTTGAAATCCATACAAGAATATTTGGGTAAAGTGTGTGATAAAAATTTTGAAAATGGTAACCTAGTAATTAAGGAAATGTTGAATAGCAGCAATTGAACAAATATTGATTGTCAGTCTAAACCTTAGGATCATGACAACCGCTACTAGTATTTTGGAACATCACAAAAATATGCGAAGCTAATGAAATATTTCCCAAACAATCCAATGTCAACTTTGATATAGGATATCTATAACTCAAATCACTACAATCATAAATATAATGATATACTCTATCAATCCATAGAACATGGAATATCATTCTAAGCCCTTAATTAAGACCATGACAACCTCTACAAGTACTGTAGAACATCACATGGATGTGCAAAGCTAATCTAATATTTCATAAATAATCTAATGCCTATTTTTATATAAAAAAAAATCCACCTAAAATGAAATAGTAAACATTATATTTCATATAATCAACAAAATAAAACAAATAGTTAAACTAATACCACATTCATTTAAGAAATCTGGCTATAAGATAGAATATAAAATAAATAACCATATGAAACTAATAAATATCACCACCATTTAAAACACCAAAATACTAGGTGTTGGTAATAGTAAAATTACAATCAAAAAGTAAAGAAAAGAATCTTCAAGCTAGGTGTGGATATCTCACTCTCTTTAAGAAGAATCAAGCTCATTACAGTAGAAATTTGTTGTTAGTAGTAATTCTCCTGGTTATCCCATTTAGGTTACAATAGTCTCGTAATATCGTAATACTCAAAAATTCTAGACAAGAGTTTTTTGTCCAAAACTTACTACAAAGAACAACTTCCATCAACTAGAGTAACTCTATTTTTAGTGTGTATGAAATAGTAGTTGTAAGAACGTTTTTGCTAATAATCACAAGAAGAGATGATTTGTATTTACAGGTATAGAGGACATTCTCAGCAAGAAGTAATAGATAATAAAATTAGGAGTTAGGCATAAAACTATGAATGGTAACATAATCAATGTGTTAGTGGCATATCTTAAAAAGGCATGTATTGGGGTTAGTTGCAATAAGAGTTGATCAAAGATAATATATACTAGTGCCGGTGCACACTTAGTGTACGTATATGTAATAACAAATAAAAGTAATGAAACACACGCACTGGCAAAAAGTTTAGAAATATTAAAAAAACTACATACACAAAGGAATATGTGTAACATTGATCAAGAATTGTGAGACTATTAAGTAGTAGTAAGGTAATAGATAGTTATCCTATATAGTTATGAGAATTAAAAATAATATAAGAACATTTCAGAACAAGTGTTGAAAGCACATCAAAACGGGAGGTATGCGCTTGATTAATAGTGTAGATAATTTGTGTTAGAATAACACTGCATTAGCACTAAACTCATAAATCTGGTGATCACCCCTCTAGAATATTGTAGGCCAATATTGAAATGTAACTTTTAATTCCTTGTGGTTTTTCCATTTCAACTTTCTTCTACGTGTAACTGTCACGCCCCAAAAATAAATATTAAATCATGTATACTAGAAGCGTGAAACAATCCCAAATAATTGAAACTAACAATCCAAAATTACATGGTTAAATAAGAACTCATCCAATTCTTAGCAAACTCATAACATAAAACTCAATGTATCGAAATCTTTTTAGAACTAAACACAATAAAATCCATAACAAATAAAATAAAGCTAATGAACTTAATAGAAATTATACTAGTCCATTGAAAAATTCAAAATTACATCTTCACCCTTGATTCTCATCATATGTGGGATCCACCTCCTCACTAGGATTAGGATCTATGTTTGCCAGAAGGAAGTTAAAAAAAAAAAGAAAAGAGAGTAAGTAAAAGACTCAGTGAGTGCCAAGTATATGTAGAGTGCGTTCTTTGAATTAGAATTATTTTGTACAGTGGAAATTTTCGAGTAATATAAGTGGAATTCAGAAAATAGTCTAGCAATAACAGTCGAAAAAATTTATAAACAATCAAGCAGTAACCAATCAAAATTTTATTAAATGATTTACTAGACTATCAACTTAAATATGATGATTAGTTAATTTTGCTGTAGTCGGTCAACTTATGACTCCCACTGTAATAGTCCCTTTCGCCCCAAGCAAGATGCGACTTTTCCAAAATAGTGCCCAAGCATCCCTGAGAATTCCTACGACTCATCTCAGCCACAAATAGCTTTTGTTGTGTGTTGAGGCAATTACGCCATAGGGCTTCAACCAGTTAGCCCTTTACTACCCATGAAGTCTCTCGCACATTTAGATCAAATTGAATCCAACTAACAGTAACAATAACAGTAAATCCAGTAGTTTAGTTGATCATCAAATTTAATTTGCTAGTCTAGAAACACAAGAAAAGTCATAAAAGCATAGGTTTTCATTTATCTAGAAATAAGTCAACAAGAAGAAAAAAAATATTTCTTTTATCCAGAAAAAAACAAGATAATTACTTCTTTTTGTCTAGAAATATAACAAGAGTAGAGAAAAAAAATTATTTTGTGTGCAGTGGAATACATATAAAGTGCAATGTATCTTGAAAATAAGTTACGAGCAAATGATACAATAGCATATATCCTTCTGGGTTTTGAAATATAATATTGTATTATACATAGGTTTAGACACTTACCTTCAATAGCAGTCATAGAAGTCAATCCTATCTCAGTGTCAATCAACTTAATTGTTGAGTCACCTGATTCATTTAAACTCCATTCAAAATTTTAAAATATAAGTAAGAAATTATCTTAAATAAATTCTAGAATTCAATAGTACTTAAATCCTAAATTTCCTACAAAAATACATCACCAACAATTACTAAACTTATCAAATGACTACCAAAGAGCCAAAACTTAATACATCTCCTCCGCAATACATCTTCTCCACAGTAAAACAATAAAACAGGGGCAGCCAAACTAACAACATGTACACATATGCATTCGGCCATACATATATACTTATATATGTTCTGCCTATATACATGCCTATTCCTTACCCAATCAAACCTTAGCCATTTTTCATTCCAAATTTTTTTTTTTGTTTTGTCTTTTTTAGTCAACATTTGTGGCTAATTGTCGCGGAAAAGACAACAAATTCGAAAGTCATTTACTTGTCCAATTCTCTATGCCTTTGTTTTTAGCTATTTGAATAGCCAACTTTCCAATATTCTCTGAGCCGAGATTCTTCAATTAAAATTCAATCCCATCTATTTAATACGCAAGAATAGCACCCCCCCTTTTCATGTTAATATGCAAAATATCAAAATCCAGATTCAAGCTAATTGTTTTACCAAAATCCACCTAACCTTTTTTAGTTTATGCGCTAGATATTCCCAGAAATTTAACAACCCTTAACTTAAGATAGATATGCAACAAGAAAGAAAAACAAATAGCCAACAAATTGCCCATTAAATCGTGCACTTTCCGTTGTCTTTACTCTTTCTTCCCATCCGAAAGCCTCAATTTTGCCAATTAATTTCCTAAGGCACGTGTTTCCACCCCTTTCTTTTAACACATTGAAATTTTTCTAGAAACAATGAAAACCGCACTACGCAAACGTTGACAAAATTTAGACAAAGGCACCCATGATTATTCCCAATCCTTGGACCCACCATCTACCTAGTTATTTATGGGCACCTAGAGCATAATACTGGATAAGAAGAAAACTATTTCTTCCTTGAAAATCTACTGGCTCACATGGTAAGTTTTACTTCAAGGGAAGGCTTAATGTTCTTGGTAGAAGCTTGCACAGCCGCTGTCCGTCCTTTGTTCTTTCTCCTTTTTGTTTTTTCTTCTTCCGTCCACTTCTCTATTTGGCTTCCTTTTTTTTTTTTTTTTAAAAAAATTTAATTATGTGGCTAGAGTTTTAAATTGTAGGGATTATATGTTTGGAAAAAATATTTTACTTCAAATGGAACTCTAGTTATTAATCCCCTAAGAATAGGATAACCTTATAATAATTCTAACCTCTTTATTATTAATTCCTACGGTCTCAATTATTAATACATAGTAACAATATAATATTAGTTTAAGAAAATTATAACTTTTTCTAATGCCAAATACACACACACACACACACACATATATATATATATATCATTTTTCTAATTGATATAATAAGAAAGCAAGACTAAGAAAAAAAATTAATATAGGATAAAATAATTAATTAATTTAAAAGAAATTCTATGGCTTTACATTTTTTAAATTTAAATAATAAATAAAATAAAATAAGGTAAAGTAATTGATTAAATACGTAATGAAATTATGGAGTATTACAATAACACATTGTAAAAAAACTCTTAACTAGGGCAGGGAAATTATATTTTTGTCACTATACTTAATTAATTCTTTTTTCATCCCTACGCCGGTTAATTACATTATTGATATTCAAATTAACAATTTTTCACAATTTTTTGTCCCTTTCATTACTTTAGGCAATAGTACACTTGAAAAGAGGGAAAATCTTACATTTTCTTTTAGGTTTCTGAACTAAATTTCCACAAAAGAAATCCTAAACAAAGTTAGGAGAAGGAATTACAGTGTTTTGGGCAAGGAAAATGAGGACAAGCTCTTTCAACACCGAATGAAGCAACATTTATACCTAAACCTCTGTTTATTTGAGCTATCATTAATGTTATCATTGAGCATAAATAATCTAGGCAGAAGATATCGTGCTTGTTCGAATTATGAGTAAACATAATATTGTTCTATGTTTTGCCTTTTTTTTCGGTTAAGAATATTTATTTTACACGAATTTTATGAGCTTGAAATAG
Organism: Jacaranda copaia; assembly: GCA_014898725.1. Lineage (NCBI taxonomy): Eukaryota > Viridiplantae > Streptophyta > Magnoliopsida > Lamiales > Bignoniaceae > Jacaranda > Jacaranda copaia. Next base: position 126,487 of record JACGDI010005570.1, read on the forward strand.
TAGAGAGAATACTGTGGTATATTCAAATGGTGAGATTCTAATTCATATGACATATTAAAGAATATAATTCTTAGACTGCTTAGAAGAACAAAAAGTTTGGAAGATAATTAAATGCAACACACAAGGAAAAAGAAAATTACAAGTTGGCGACCAAGAAAACCAATCGAGATTTCATTGTGTACAATAGAAAGCTGAGGTTGATATTTGTAGTTTTGATAGTCTTATTTTAGTTTTTCGGACGGCATTTTGGCAATGAAAATAGAAATGCCAACAGCCACGTGATTACTGCGGCTTAGGCGCAAGCGTAGAATAAATTGTGGTATTTTCTTTTAATAATATGAGTTCCATGTGGTCCTTGGATGATCAATATTTAATTTGGGCCACCCTTGGCCGAAAGATAAGCATGTTGATAAATAATACGACCACTCTATTTTTGGTACAATATAGGTAAACAATATCAATTGTTTTACATATATATTAAACTTGGCTATTGTTAAACTTCTCATTTTAGTAGATTCTTGTATTCAAAATTACAGGGTGTTCATGGTTTGTCTAAAATGGTAACCATTTATTTCACAATTACAATTTCACAAAGAGGAGGTGGAAGCTGGCTAAAATAGTAACCATTTATTTCAAGTTTGGTGGATCACTCATTTATTAAATAACCTGCCATTAAATGGAGCACTTGCTAATTAAAATATGAAAGATTTCTTGACTATATAGGACCAGATTCAAACTGACACATTAACCTCGTAATTTTGTTACAAAATGGTGTTTACTTAGAGGGTATCTAGGCTCTTTAATCTTATTTGAAAAATCTTATAAGTTCTTATACCTTATAAGATGTTAGATTTTATTTAGTTGAGCTTAGCAAGTGTTTATAGTAATAACTTTTTGACTAAGAATGATTAAAAAAAAAAAAGAGTATTACAAAATTAAAAAATAATTTATAAAGAATTCTTTCATGTTTTAACAATTTAACATCTTATTGTGTGGTCTTTATTTTAAGTTTTGCTTTTAAATTTTTTTCAAACATTTTAGAATATCTTATATCCAAAAATTTTATAAAATATTTAAGAATTTATAAACTCAACTTCTTAATATAATATTCTTATAGATTAGATTTCACATGGTTTGAAGCGCAACTTTTCACTTTTCAAAATATTCCTTAAAATATATATATGTATATATTTTCTGTGATTTTGGGCCTACCACAGATATCAAAGATCAACTTCACACAACTTTATTGGACTAGTAAACTCAAGAGTCAAGTCTTTGTTTATACTGAATTTGCCCACAACTTCATACAAGTTCTAATATTTATTTATGTATTGTTGGTTTACTGATAAATCAGTTCTCTCTCTAGGTTTCTCTCTCAGGTTCGGCAGACCCTTTGACTGTTCTTGATGCCTTCAGTTTGATTTGTGTTGAACTTTGTAATAGTTTTGTGCATATCAGAGATGGCTTATGCTGCTCTTGTCTCACTTGCACAGACAACATACAAATTACTACATCATGATCAGCGTTTCATTTCTCTTCGGACAAAACAACAAATTAAATCTACTCACGACCACATCATCTTTTTGCAAGCATTTCTTGAAGATTTTCCTGAGAAAGCCAACAGTTTGGAAGGAAGAATCAGGGATGTAGCAAACGAAGCAGAAGATGTTATGGAATATTTTATGTGGGAACAACTTTGGCTTTCTCATATCTCGAAGCTGAACACGGGACCTCATGAAAGTGTTAAGTTTTCACACCATCTAAGCGGCTTGTTTATGTGGCTCAGACGGAAAAAAAGTGGCGTGTATTTTGGTTATAGAAATTTGAAAAAAGTGGCACATAAAATTGAATCAATGGCGGGAGAGGTTATGAAGATCAGGAATAGCTTCAGAATCAAAGACGTGCAACCCAGAGATTCTGCTCTTGCTACTTCATCATTGAGGCATGCACCCGCCAGCAAAGATGCCATGGTTGGTTTTGAAGATGACCTCATGGCAATAAAGGCTCGGCTTTGTGGAGAATCATCCAAACTCCAAGTCATTCCAATCTTTGGTATGGGAGGTATTGGCAAGACCACTCTTGCTAGAAATGCTTATGATGATTCGTTGACAGTGGAGCACTTTCAGATTCGTGCTTGGGTCACAATATCACAATACTACAGTAATGCAAAAGAAATTCTTTCAAGCCTTCTGGTTTTCATCAAAGAATTCAATGAGAAAGGTCAAAAAGAAATTAAATCAGAGGAAGAACTAGTGTACAAAAGCTTAAAGGGTAGGAGATATCTCATTGTAATGGATGATATGTGGAGTATAAAAGCTTGGGATGATATGAAGATGATATTTCCTGACGACCATAATGGAAGTTGAATCATGCTAACCACAAGGCTGGCAGATGTGGCTGCTTATCCCGATTCTTCCAACTCTCTCCATGAGATGCGTTTCATGGATGTAGATCAAAGTTGGGATTTGCTTCGACGGAAGGTGTTTGCATGAGAAAATTGTCCTCCTGAATTAGAAACCATTGGAAAGACAATTGCAAGAAGCTGTAGAGGACTGCCCCTTGCAATTGTTGTGATTGCAGGACTCCTGTCCACAGTTAGTAAGACTAGAGCTTCCTGGAAGAGTATTGCAACAATTATAAATCAAGCTGTCACAACAAATGATGAGCAATTTTATGAGGTAATATTATCTTCGAGTTACAACCACTTGCCTCAACATTTGAGGCCATGTTTTCTATATGTGGGAGGCTTTCCAGAAGACTATGAGATCCGTGTTTCAAAGCTCATCAAATTATGGGTAGCTGAGGGTTTTCTGAAACCAATTGAATTCAAAAGCTTTGAAGAGGAGGCACAACAGTATTTGGAAGATCTTGTCAACAGAAGCCTTGTTTTGGTCACCAAGAGGAAGATCAATGGCAAAATCAAAAGTTGCAGTGTCCATGATCTCGTGCGGGACTTGTGCAGAAGAAAAGCGCATGAAGAAAAGTTTTGTCTAAATGTTGCTGATATTTATGCTACTAGGGTTCTTCCAGAAGGCATAAAAAATCAGCGACGGGTAAGTATTGCTCATTCTGATCTGATTTATTTTGGAAACATTTATGGCCCATCTATCCGTACTATTATGTGCTTCCAACGATGTAGTAGCTTACGAGGCTCTCTAAGAAATTTTAGATTGCTCAGGGTATTGGATGTGGTAATTTATAAATTAATCATCATATCGCGTGTAGTACTCCCTGATGAAGTATTTGAGCTACTTCATTTAAGGTACCTAGCTTTGACTTACATCGATGGAGGACAACTTTCTCTCCCTCCATCCATATTAAACCTTCAGAATCTTCAAACCTTAATTATTTATGCAAGAAAGACGGGGTACAAACCACTTGAGGTACGTCTGCCATTGGAAATTTGGAGGATCCCACAATTAAGGCATCTTCAATCATTCATTTCTGGTCCCTTACTCAATCCAGAAGGAGCATTTTTGCCTCTGGAAAACCTGCAAACACTTTCTGAGGCAACAAATTTCATATGTACTGAAAGAACAGTGAAAATGATTCCAAACCTCAAAAAGTTGGGAATCTCTTATTCCGCGGACGGATATGATGTAGACTATCACCTCGACAATCTTGTGTATCTGCATCGGCTGGAAAAACTAAAATTACATATATATCCAGGTTTTCCTTTTCGGCGAAAGCTTAATCCTGTTTTTCCTACAACACTGGAAAAGTTAGCCTTGAGTGCCTGGCAACTTCCTTGGAAAGATATGAGAGTTGTTGGTTCGCTGCCTATTCTTGAAGTGCTTAAGCTAAGATACCATGCGTGCGTTGGGGACAAATGGGAAACAACTGAAGGTGGTTTTCCTCAGTTGAAATATCTGCTAATTGACAAATCAGATCTCATGCAATGGATAACTGAAAGCAGCCACTTCCCAAGCCTCAAGTGTCTAGTGCTTCATCGTTGTAGGTATCTGGCAGAGATTCCAGATGGTATTGGAGAAATTCCAACACTTGAACTGATTGAGGTTGATGATGGGAACAAATCACTTGTGGAATCCGTCAAAAGGGTACAGGAGGAACAACAAAGCTGGGGAAATGATGACCTTCAAGTTCGTTGCGTGCAATGTAGAAGGAGACAGTATCAATGATCGATTTACTATTTCAAACTGGAAACTCTGTTTCTGATAAGGTTAGACATTAGACATCATTCTAATTCAGTTCAGTTTGGTAGGTTTTAGGAAATTCTGCAAAGCTTTTGTGTTCGTATATATTCATGAAAACATTGTTGCAGTTGTTTTGGTTTTGTGGGCTCACTCCTTTTCGGCTACAGCTTAATTTCAGAGACTGCAATCATTGCTGCGGATGAGCAAGCTGATCCAATGGCAAATGATTCAAACCAAAGAGGCAGAGGACGGAGGGAAATCTCTTCGCATGGACAATCTTTAAATTGGTAACATCAAAAACTTTAACTTGTTCAGGATTCATCAAATCTGAATCCCAGCTATGCTTGTCATTTTCTCTTGTTCTGCAAGTTGAAATGTGAAGACAAATTTACATTTTCTTGTGAAAAATTATTTACTCCAAAAAGCATGTGATTATTAATCTAGAAAATGTCCTTGATAACGAGTTTGTGTAGAGGGATTTAATTCTACCATTTGGTTTGAAACTCCATATAACTTGGAATTTCTTTGATGGGTAGGGTTTGAGCTCTATTACGTGGGTTGGATCCATAAAAATATCTTTTCAATTGAGACAATACTATAAATTCCAAAAGACTTAAAAACATTAAAATATAAAAATCTAAATATATCAAAATCAATAAAATGTTAGTATGAAACTTCAAAAATGTCATAGTGGAAAATAATTCAAATTCTTGAACTTACAATTGACTCTAATTATTACCACCCTTAGAAATTTGTCATAAAGAATAAATAAATATTTTCAAAGTAATAACTCAACTTTCATTAAAATTAAGAAACGCTTTAAGGTAAAATTGCAATTTCCATCCTATAACTTTATTTATTTTAGATTTTGGTCTTATAAGTTGTAAAATTGTAATTTTAGTTCTATAAGTATCAAAAAATTATCACTTTTAGTCATTTTTTGGCCGGAGCCAGTGAAAGTCGCTAAAAAAGTTGACGTAGCTTGTTGGGCATGTGTCCATTTGGATTTTTTGCCTTGTTGGTAGCTAACATAGTAGGCAAAAATATAATTTTCGTTCTGTAACTTTACCTATTTTGGATTTTGGTCCTATAAGTTGCAAAATTGCAATTCTAGTTTATAAGTATAAAAAAATTGTCACTTTTATAATAATTTACTAATTAAAAAATAAATAATTTTAATCTACCGTATTAACAATATTCTTTTAACTTGCTTAGTGGCACAATTTGAATTTAAAAATTTACACATACATACACATATTTATATAAATATATATATATATATATTTATATATAATTTATAGTTATTTGCTAATTAAAAAATAAAATAATTTAATCTACCATCTTAACAATATTCTTTTAACTTGCTTAGTTGGCTCAACTTTGAATTTAAAAATATACACATACATATACACATATATTTATATATAATTTATAATTATTTATTAATTAAAAAATAAAAATCACATGGTTAAAATAATTTAATTAAATTTAAATTTAAAATAAATAAATTAAATGAAAAGTTAAAAAAAAAGGAAGAAGGAACAAAAATGGTATGTTCCTCACCCCCTCGGGGGCAGCCACCATGGCTGGCGCCTGGCTAGATTTGGCCAGGTGGCCTCTTGCCATGGTTGCCTCGGCCAGATCCAAGTGCTGGCTACTTGGTTGGGGGTGGGGGGGTAAGAAACATTTCATTTTTTTTCCTTCTTCCTTTTTTTTTACTTTTCATTTAATTTATTTATTTCAAATTTAAATTTAATCAAATTATTTTAACCATATGATTTTTTTAATTAATAAATAATTATAAATTGCATATAAATATATATGTATATGTAAGTGTATATTTTTAAATTCCAAGTTGAGCCAACTAAATGAGTTAAAAGAATATTGTTAAGATGGTAAATTAATTTTTTTTATTTTTAATTAGTAAATAATTATAAATCATATATAAATATATATTTATATAAATATGTGTATATATGTGTACATTTTTAAATTCAAAGTTGTGGCACTAAGTGAGTTAAAAGAATATTTTTAATATGGTAGATTAATTTTTTTATTTTTAATTAATAAATAATCATACAAGTGATAATTTTTTTATACTTATAGGACTAAAATTGTAATTTTACAATTTATAAGACCAAAATCCAAATTAGATAAAATTATAGGACAAAAATTGCAATTCTACCTACCATGTTAGCTGCCAAGAAGGTAAAAACTCCAAATAGGCACGGGCTCGCCGAGCCACATCAGCTTTTTTGGTTACTTTTGCTGACTCCAGCAAAAAAAGGACTAAGAGTTATAATTTTTTGATACTTATAGAACTATAATTGCAATTTTACAATTTATAAGATCAAAATTCAAAATGAGTAAAATTACAGGACAAATTGCAATTTCGCCAACACTTTAATGCTTCTCACAAATTCCAAAATCAACTGTCCTCTTTATTTTCAACAAAATCCTCTAAAAAATGGTTATAAAATGGTAAGATCGATAATTGCATAGTAAATACTTTCTTGACTTTCTATGAAATTTGAGCAAGTTGCATACGTATTACACAGAAAGAAGTCATAATAAAATGTCATGCTTTTCTTTGAAGTAAAGACAAAATAACCAATTTTCAACACTAAAACAAATTTGAAAAAGATGTACACCTACCACGTGATAACTTTTCACTTTAAATTAGACTACAATGTGAAAATCATATTTATGAAGACATTTTCCAAAACATACTTTCATAACTTCAAGATTTGAATTTGGTACAGTTACAAAAGCATACTTACTATAATATCTTCAGAAACATACTTTCATGAACTTTCGTAACTTTAAATTTGGGTCAATGATAAAAAATTTATATGCATTAGAATATTCATGGAAACATACATTCAAAACTTTGGGGGAGATAACAAAATATATAATTTATCATATGGTAACAATTCATTTACTTATTCATACTCGTGTAATTTTGGAATTCCAATAGGCTAACTTAATGAAGATGTTAACTACAACCTCATTAAGTGAGTTTGGATACTACTATTATTATTTCTAGAAGAGCCTTAACTACAACTCCATTAAGTGGGTTGAAAAATTTTGCTACTGTAACCCTATAGCATGGTTATGGAGCTTGTTCTTATTGACAAATTCCCAATAATTCAACCATAGTCTTTAATCAAATTCTTTATAGAAAATGATTTAATTCTCATTTTTCAGTAAACATGGAACATAGACTAGACGCACCACAAGAAAACACACTTTTACTAATGAAAAGATTGTGAGAAAGATGATTCTGTCACAATTTAAGGATAATTATAATCAATTTTTGATGGATTACTAACGAATTTAAAAAAATGAGCAAAAATGTATATTAACTATGATAATTTTGATGGATATGCAGAGTATATACTAATATGAAGAGTTAGTCACAATTTTCATAACTCTAAATATGATTTTCCGATCTGTGATGGAAATTCTATCACAAAATTAGTTTTGTGACGTATTTATTTTGGTCACATAATTAATCAGTGACAATATATACACTAATGAATTTGTAAAAGAAATCCATCACAGAATGCTAGATTTTATTAAATTTGTGATGGACTTATTTTATAAATCCATTAGTATATATGCTTTGTCACTATTAGTTTTGTGATGAAAGTAAAGTATGTCACAGAACTAATTTTGTAATAGAATTTTTGTCATAAAAAGAAGAATCATATTTAGAGTTATAAAATTTGTGACAGACTCTTCATGCTAATTTATTCTTTTCATATTCATCACAAGTATCATAAGTTTCATTAGTATCATAAATTTGTGATGGCAGCCTCTTTGTCATAAACTTTCCATTAGTGAAGGGATATTTTCTTGTAGCGACGTTACTTAAAAGAAAATCCAACTACAACATATTAAAAGCCTGTTCTTTTTCCAGAAAACATATACATTTCCTTAGAAAATATTTTACAAAAAGAATAGGGGGAAAAATTAATTACTTTGCATTTTTGTAAATATGGGATCATATAGTAGGCTTGGATTAACATAAATCTAATATACCATGCTCAAATCTTGTTTTATATAAAAAAATCATTGAGGCAAAATATATATACATATTTGTGAAAAATCATTTACAAAATTATAGAAGGAAGTAACTTCTATAAATAGATGAATTATAATAAATCTTTTTCTTAAATATACCAAAATGAATTATTAAATAATATAATTTTATTGACTGAAGGTCCGAGTACCACCTTAGCAATGTCAATCAATTGATTCTTTGGCTTCTCGCCATCCTCTTGTTGGTCTTTCTAACCTAAGAAGGATTTTATGAAAAAAAAATAGATTATTTATGGAGAATTCTTGTGCGAAAAAAATGGTGGCACAAGAAATGAAATTCTAAACTTTCATATCATCTATATTTACAAGATTTTAGCAAGTTGATATAATTGGATACTTTTTCGGGGGTAGGAAAGCCTCCAAAATTATGCTCCTATCCATAAATCTGAAATTTAAATTCAAAAAATGATATTTATCATCTATAATTAATAATCATCGATTTAGACCCATAAATACACCTCCATGACTTTTGAATTGTTTTTTTACACTATTTATGAGCGTTTCATAATTTGAAATAAATTAAATAACTTGAGTTGTGTATTACACGTAGATCCATAAAACACAATTGTAATTTATGAAGCTATATTTATACAGGTTATGACTTAGTTATAGTTTTGAAATAAATTAAATAGTTTGGGTTGACTAATACAAAACTGGACTTACTTTTGACAATTCAATCACATATATGTATTAAATCCTTTTCTCTCTTTTTTTAAATCAAGCATATATATATGAACTCTAAAACTATAATATAATATAACTCTAATATTTATTTGAGATTAACTATCTAAGTCATCAATTATCTTAAAACAAGATATATATGGACCACAACGTCAAACTTCACTGTAAAGAGAAAATCACTAATTAAAGGGTTGCATATATTTTATTACAAATCCCGACAAACAAATACATTTTTCTGGACACACCTGTTATGTATATTATATATGTATGTGTATTCCCCAAAATATATTATATATTTATGTGTGCATATATATAAATATTTAAATACTTTTGAATATTTGTTTTTTATTGATGTTTTAGGGCATTTATGTGCTTTCATCCAATGGGTCGACATTAATCAGAAGCGCAAAAATAAAATTTCACATACTTTTTTTTAACAACAAAGTGGAAGAACCTTAACAACATCTAACGATTGGAGTCATTTGTTGGAAAACGGCATAGCTTAGGGGGTTATTGTAATTTTTAAAAAAGAGAGGACCTTTAATAATTTCGCCAAACTTTAGGAATAATAAACTTAATTTACTCTGAAATTAATCTTTTAAGTTTGCTCTTAAAAATTAGACTATTATAATTTTTTAATTTAAATATTTTGGATATAAAAATTGCTTCATATGCAAAAAAAAAAAAACACTATTTTTTCCATTTTTTTAGCATCATATGAGGATTAAAATAAACAAATAGTTAAAAATCACAATAAAAATTGATAACCCAGTAGGCGCAACAAGCCCAACATCAAATGCGACAGCCCACGAGACCCAACGATAAATCTGTTTGGTCGACCGGTATCGACCTCACTTTGTAAGGTTTGCGGTTGACCTGTATTAACCTCAGGACCACTTCAAAAGTTTGAGCAATCGAACTAGTTAACATAAATCGACCTTCGGCGTTCACTCAGATCCCCACTGGGTATATTAATTCAACAGGTCGAGTCCCTCTACTCTAATAACATGTGGCATCCGGTGCAACCGCTGGCAACAACTCCAACAACTCCAACAACTCTGATAGCTCTGACAACCCTACCAACAACTTTGGTAGGGACGTGCCCCTACTGGCACGATTTATCCAAAAAAATAGGAAAATTAGCCACATGGCACAGTACCGTGATCTGGACATGGAATGATTCCCAATCCCCTGACAAGAAAAAAAGCTAATACATCTGATAGGGGTACTTGGGTAAAATCACACCCACAGAAGGCTATAAATAC
>JACGDI010005570.1:148324-174337 GCA_014898725.1 Jacaranda copaia
ATTTTTTATGCTTGAGCCCCATGAACAACACGTCGATCAAGAACTCTATGATGGGGTTATTAATTTTTAGGACCTCCATATTAAATCTGGTAAAGAAGTCTCAAATGGATTCCCCTTCACCTTGCTTGACGGCATGGAGGTGGGTATAGGGGAGCTTGGCTTTCCTTCTACTGGCAAACTGGTGTAAGAATTTATCACACAACTGGTCATAGGAGTAAACTGATGATGGTTCAAGCTTCATGAACCAGTCTAGTGCGATGCCTTGGAAGGTGGTCACCAGTATCTTGGCATGAATATATTCATTATGTCCATGCAGCTGCATCATGTGCTCAAACTACTTAAGATACTCATTGGGGTCGATTGAGCTATCGTACCTCGGGAGATCGGTAGGGACTTTGGCATCCACTATGATGTGCTCGTCGATGATTTCTTGAAAAAATGGGGACCCTCTCCCTTGATGAGACCTTTGAGGAGCCTCCAAGTTTGGTGCTCCATCAGTATTTCTCCTTGAGATCTCATCGAGATGTTTGTTTAGTTGTTAGATTTGATAGGATACTTCTTCTCACTTGTCTCGATTTGCCTAGGTAGTGCTCCAATCAAAACCCAGTATGAGATGCTTTGCCCTATTGTACTATGAGGCTTGAATGGGCCAATGCACAAAATTTGCAGATTCTCCTCTCTCTTCGCAGTAGTCACGCCTAGAGCGATCGACCTTATCGCGCTGCATGGCTCGATTAGGTCTGGCGTGATCTACCGAGTTTGCCACCTTCTCCCACACTTTTGGGCATATTTTTTCTTCTTACGGGCGTCTAAGATTGACTTCGTGCTTGGTGGGTGGTTGTCTGGCTTCTCAACGAGAGCAACTGTTCTCCAAAGACCTATTTTTTGGTGGGGGTGGCTATGGAGTTGCACTGACGGTGGGTGCGGGACTGTAGTATGCCTGTTCAGAGCAGCAGATAACTAGGCTGATATCTGAGTGGAAATTTGTTCACTTATCAGTTGCATCAATTAGGGCATGGTGAGTATCATTACTTGCTTCTGGGGGGCATTAGTGCATGGAGCATTTGTATCTTGCTGGGGGTTAGGGAGAGGTGGAGAAGTGGACCTTCGGTTCTCTTCCCTTTTGGATACTACTCTGCGTGTGTTTACCATTTTTCTTATTGCAATCTCAATGGCTTCCCACAGACAGTGCCAAATGATGCTGCTGAAAGCTGCGTATAGATAAAAAAGGGGTTGTGCTATGGGTAAATCGATCAGGGAGGTTGAGTACTCAAGGTTGTGTATAACTTGGAGCTTGAGATCTGCAACCACAACACACACGTTAAACTAGACGAGGTACCTCCAGCTAAGGCACTCCGACACTTAAGTTAGCTCTGGTCGAGATGAAAAGATCGAATAGAATACAGAGAATGTAAGGCTATAGTGTATTGGGCATTACTTTGAGCGTAGTTGAGCCTAAAGTATTTATAGTCTTCTGTAGGCGTGATTTGACCCTAGTACTCTTATCAGGTGTACTGACTTTTGTCTTTGCTAGGGTGGTGGTCATTCCATGTTCAGATTTTGGTACTGTGCTAGGTGACTAAATCTCTTATTTTCTCAGATGAATAGTACCAGTGGAGGTGCGTCTCTACCAAAGTTGTTGGTAGCGTTGGCAGATTGTCAGAGTTGGTGGTAGCGGCTGTACCGACTGTCACGCGTCATTAATGTGGAGGCATGCAACCTGTCGAACTAATAAATACTGCAGGGATCCAAGTCAACATTGGAGTGGGCCTTAAGGTCGGTACATGTTGACCAGAATCAAATATTCAAACTTCTAAAGTGGTCCTGAGGTCGATACGGGTCAACCGTAGACCCTATCAAGAGAGGTAGATACCGATTGACTAAACAGACTTACCATTGGGCCTCTTGGGCTATCTCATTTGATGTTGGGTCAATTAGGTTATCCCATAACAAATTCATTCGAATTAATTTAATAAATTAATATTTTGAAATTAAATGAGGTGGAAAAATGGTAAATGATTAGTGGGAGATATATAATTTATCTAATTTTTAATTCATTATTTTTTCATTTTTAGAGTGTTGTAGAAATAAAAATAAAGTAGGGTATAATCTTGGGAGAATGAGAAAATGGAAGGATAATTTTGGGGTTGAAATTGGATTGAATTATTGAGAAATCACATTCAATCCATTTTCAATCTATTTACATTTAAAACACATTTCAAGCTATATTCAACCTACTAAAACCCAACCTCACCCAAACCCAATCAAATTATTTTAAACCTAACCCAACCAAACCTAAAGTGAATTGGGTTGGAACCATGGGTTTGGACCCAATTCGTTGCCCCTAATCTTACCATTTCCTGAGGTACCTTGTTATTTCTTTCAATTACCCCATTTTGTTAGGGTGTTCTTGGAGCAAGAAATCACGAGCATAGCTAATTTCATCACAAAAATCGCTAAAATTCTGTACTAATAAAAGTGACCTATTTCATTTTGTATTTTCTTTGTGAGTGGAATAAATTCCATTAATGCATCATTCTTGTGAGAAAGAAATCACACCCAGTAAATTATGGGAAATCATCAACAATTACAAACACATATTTACTTCCACCTAATGTTTAAGTTTTCATAGGTCTAAAAAGGCCTAAGTAAAGCAGTTCTAGAGGCTTTGAGGATACCACATCATTTATAGGTTTGAAAGAGCTTCTCATTTGTTTTCCTTTGACACAAGCATCACAAATTTTGTTTTTGCTAAATTTTAGATTAGGAATTCCTCTTACTAGGTTCTTTTTAACAATGCGATTCAACAATTTTATGTTTGCATGCCCTAGACATCTATGCCATGTCTAACTAGGATCTTCAGATGTTGTATGACATTCTACCTTTTGGTTTGAGAGATCATTTAGATTGATGCATTAGATGTTTCTATCCCTGTGGCAGTGAAGACAGTGTCATTATTTTTAGAGACAATGCAAAGTGAGGGTTTAACTGTACTAGATGCCCACTATCACAAAATTGATTAATGCTTAGCAGATTATGTTTTAGTCCTTCTACCAACCAGACATTCTCAATGGAAGTTCTAGTGTTCTTTCCCACTGTTCCTTTTCTGATAATCTTACCCTTGGTGTTGTCCGTGAATAATACATTTTCTCCATTGATTTCTTGTAGATTTGAGAAGAATGACCAATCTCTTGTCATGTGTTTGAAACATCCAATGTTCAAATACCATTTCTCGTTTCCTTACTCTACTAGTTCCTGTATCACAAATATTTAGATTTTTTAGGTACCCATATATTACTAGTCCTAATCCACAAGATTTATTAATTTATACATATTTAGACCTAATGAGTCTTTTTATTGGACATTTGTAAAATAAGTGGCTAGCATGATTATAGGAATGACAAGTTTTAGAATTTCTAAACTTTCTAATAATAAGGGGCCTTTTACCTTTGATTCTCCTTTTCAGTGAATAGTTTTCATCAAGAAGTTCTCTTATCTTTCTTTCTAACTCTTGATTTGTTTGAATTATTCTATTTCTTTCTTCAGTCCTTTTCTTAATAATGTTCTTGTAAACACAAACTATTTCTAATTATTCATTTCCAATTTCTTGCAATTAATTCTTACGAGAGTTTATTTCAACTTCTATTGCAGTTATTTGATTATGACATTTAGCATGCAAATTGAAAGAACTAGTACTTTCACAATCAAATTCAAAAATCTTAGAATCATTTGTGGAATTAAAAGTTACTTACTTGTCTGCCATTAAACAATTGTCCTTAATGTCATATTGATCAAAAATCAGAATTGTCCCATGTAATTGTCATCGCTCTTGGTATGGAACTTCATTAAAGTTTAGGAGTTCTTTTGAGTTCTAGACAATTTGGTCTTTTGTGACCTACTTCATGACATTCATGGCATATGATTTGTTTTGATTTTTGATATTCATTGTTGTATCTTTTGAAATTACGTCTAGGATCCTTTTTGAATTTTCCTTTTAGTTGAGTAAGTTGCCTTAATCATCTTGTGATCAAGGATATTTCCTCATTCAATGTTTCTTTATCAAGATCACTCAACTCTTTGTTCCAATCTCTATTTTCTATATTGAAGGCTATGTTTTTCTTGCTTTTGCTTTCTGAACCTTCTTCCTTGCTTAGAATTGTTATTTCATGTGATGTGAGAGAACCAATAAGTTTGCCCATGGTTATCTTTTCTCAGTTCTTTGCCTAATGGATGGTTGTAACTTTTGGATTCCACTCTTTAGATAAGGTGCACAATATTTTTCTGACTTGCTCACTTTGTGATATGACTTTTCACAAGGCAAACATTGGATTTACAATTTTCATAAATTGAGCATACATTTGACTAAGCATACATTTGACTTGTTCACCTGTTTTCATTGAAAACATTTCAAATTAGTGAGTAAAAAGAGCAATTCTTTCTAATCTTACTTGAGAAGTTCCTTCTTAGGTGATTTGTGGCATGTCCCATGTCTCTTTTGCTGAAAAGCGAGTGCTAACTCAATTATATTTCTCTTTAACAAGGGCACACGATAGAATATTCTTTGCCTTGGCCATTGTTGAAAGGACTTTTTTTATCTTCCACAATAAGTTTCAATTTGCCCTTTGGTGTCATGTCCGAATTTGTTGAAATGAGGGGCCTATCAATGACAATGCTCTAGAGATCATAGTCTAGGGATATGAAAAATTCTTGGATTCTATTTTACTGTGTGGAATAGTTAGTTCTGTCAAATAAGGGCAGACGAGTATGTGATTGGCCTTTTGCATAGATGTCAAAACAAGAGATAGCCATATCAAGAGGTAACCTGGCTTGGATGCCAATTGAAAGTTTATAGAGTGTAATATAAATAAGTAAAAGTGGTATGACATAAACTAGAATATCACAATAGTCAAAAGACTTTTAAGAATAAGGTAAAGAGACACAAAAATTTATAGTAGTTTGGCAGACCTAATCCACTACCTAAGTGATATCACTAGAACTTTTAACTCACAGTTGTTGAAACTTGTACTACTACAAAGGCTGATTATATGATAGCAATACACAAGCACTCACTCAACTGTTTGCAAGCAACTAAAGACTTATGAAGTCTATGTAAGTTGTGTCTATGTCTATTATGTTTTTCTCTTTTTATAGTGTTTACAAGATGTAAACCTTATGTAAACCTTTCCATGTGTATTGGCATATGATCAGCTATTTCCTTCTTTATTTTGGTAGTTGTTATCTTTTCGGTTGTTTGCCAACGGTAACTTGCTTTATATTGTTCCTCCCAAGTTAGAGGAGATAAAAAAGCAACTTTCCATGGTTATCTAGGAATGAAAACAAGGAATAGAAAATTGATTGGTCATTATCAAAATCTCTTTTGCAAAAGATCCTAACACATATTTATATATTTTTTAATCAAATCGATTTAATTAGGAAAATTATAACTTTTATCATTTCCTTTTAGATTGTAAAAATTATTAAACTTTTGATGCCATTTTATTTGTTGCAGCTTGAAGTCCTGATGATTCCCCAACTATAACATATGATTCTTTAAATGTGAGTCTTAATATTTTGTACTAATGTCAATACAATGGGATTCACAATTATTATTTATTACCATCTCTCCTTGTTAATTTCTTTTCATATGGACTAACCATCTCTTAGTAATAGCTCATGCAAAAATTATTAAATTTCTAACACCATTTTATTTGTTAACTTGTGAAGTCCTAATAATTTCTCAACTATAAACATGGTACTTTAAATGTGACACTCAACATTTTGTGCTAATCTCAATACAATAGGATACACAATTATTACCGTCGCCTTATTATTTCTTTTCATACGGGCTAACCACCTCTTACTAACTGCTCGTGCAAAAATTATTAAATTTATAACACCATTTTATTTGTCGCATGCAGTGAAAGCTTAATAAGTCCTCAACTATAAAACATGGTACTTTAAATGTGACACTCAACATTTTGTAATAATCTCTGTACAATGGGATACACAATTCTTACCATCCCCTTATTATTTCTTCTCACATGGGCCAACCATCTCTTAGTTATAGCTCAAGAAAAACGCACATGCATTGTCACTAACAAGTACGAGGTTCACATAACTAATAAGCTCCCTCCAAACTCAGCGCCGTTGGTGTTGCACTGTTCATCTGGAAATAATAATCTGGGAACTCATACTCTCACTTTAAACCAAGAATTTCACTGGAGCTTCTGCGAGAACTTGTTCCCAACTACTTTGTTCTTCTGCCATGTTTGGTGGGGTTCCAAGGAAAGAGCTTTCGATGCTTTTAATTCTGAATGGAATCATAGATGCTCCACTGGTTACTGCTTTTGGGAAGCAAGGGGAGATGGTCTTTATATGTCCAATGTTAGTACTGATTCTAAATCTTTTGTCAAATATCATAGTTGGCAAAATAGGAAAGCATGAACTTATTTGTGAGTTTTTATTACAATATTAAAAGAATATAAGTTAAATTGGAAAACATGTCTTTAGAGTGGTCATATATAATTTAATAACCATGTTTTTTGGTGCTTGTTTTCCCACCAATTGTGAGTTCCCTTGATCAAGAGTTGTACTATTTGACAAAAGATCTTGGTTACCAAGAATGCTTTTCAAACTTTAAATATAAATGAAATTTATGCTACATCAAAAATTGATGTGCCATACAATCCGATAGCAAATTAACTAGCAGTAGGGGCAACTATCACTTCAATTAAGAAAAGTGATGATTACACACTTCAAAATAATGGATTACAATCTATTAGATTATTCCAGATTTGACCAAAATCTCCAATATATTAAAGCTTATTATCTTGGCAATTAAAGCTTATAATCTTATTCATAGTAAGTGCTCTTGGTATTATAATAATAGTAATTTTAAGTCTGTATGAAATGGGAAAATTTTTATAAAAAAATTCAAATATAACTCCTCCAAGCTTATAGGATAAAACGGAAAGCAATGAAATTGCTTCAAGGCAATTTGAAGAAATATATTAGTAGATTTAGAGAATGTAGTTTAAAATTTCTTAGGACCAACTCTAGCCCTACAGGGGTATTTAAGTTAGCTGAGGGTGAGAATTAAGGTGGGCAACCTACTTTTCTGTGGTTGTATATCTGTTTTAGTGCATAGAAAGAGGGATTTAAGCTTGTAGGAAGATTATAGGGCTAGATAGGTGCTTTTTGGAGGGCCTCAAAATGATTGTTGATTATTGCTGGGATAGGTCGAAATAACAATTTTTTCCCAATCGCTTATGGATTGGTTGAGAATGAGAATAAAGATTCTTGGAAGTGGTTAGTTTCATTATTAGATTAGGTCATTGGATTTAGAAATCGATCAATATGCATGGACTTTATGAGTGATAAATAAAATGGACAAAATATACCGGCATTTGAAAGGACAAAATACACCGGCATTTGAAAGCTTACTTCTTCAAGCTAAAAATCAGTATTTTTATTTAGTTTTTATTATATTTTATGTACTTTAAGCTTGTTCTTATTCTTAATTTTATTTTATTTTTATTTTTATTTTTTGTTGTTTCGCTTCATGTTGAAAATAGGTTTTGTGCGAGATATTTATACAACATGAAGAAGGTTGGATTTATAGCATAGTCAATCAAGAATCTATTGTGGGCAGCACCTAGGGTAACAAAGGATTGAAGAGTTTAAAGCTCAAATACAACAATGGAAAGAGTTAGACGACAGTTCATATAATTAATTGGTAAAGAAACCTAGGCTTTTTTCTCGACTTTTTCCAAAAAATTTTCATTTTCCCAGAACAATTACAAAATGGGTACATATTCTCCAATTCTAATCCCAAGAAACAAAATTCTAATACCCAAAAAGCCCTCACAATTCATTTACAAAATACTCTATAACCATATTTCAATTATTATAAATATATATTATATATATCATTTTCACTCTGCTAACCCAATAAAAAAGCAACTGATTTGACATCAACAATAAAGTTTCTTCCCTTAAAGCATAAAAACACAAACAACTCATTTTCTATGTTTTTTCAAAAAAAAAAAAAAAACACATGGCACATTCTTCAAAATTTCTCCCAAAATAGTTTCTAAAATTCATCCAAAAGGTAAAGGAATAGAGCCCTATGAATTAGCAGTCAAGGTCATATTTTAGCTAGCCCACAACCAAAATGTAATGCTATTGAATAACATGTGTGAAAGCTCAACTCTTCATCCTGGTAGCTAGTGGATAAACCAATAATTATAGGGCTAGAAACAATAAGAAACTTGATAATGATTAGGATACAAGCGAATAGGGATGAAATTAATGGTCAGGATAGCTTGATATGCTCAAAGATCAAAAAATTGTTGGATAAGAACTTGAAAAGGCTAGCGAGTGCATTCTAATGAAATAAGATGATTGGCAATTCCCAATAAGGGGTATGTATGACCAACATAAAGTTTATGTTCTTTAGAGTTCATGTAGTCATAAAAAGTGGGATTTGACTTGCATACCATTTAGACTTATAATCTCAGCTATATGGTGTAGGGAATGTTAGGAGCCTGAATCATATGTGAATAACTTAATGTTAGCACATATTTTAGAGATATATGAAATTGTCATTGCAACAACAAACTTTTTTGTTTGTAAAAATCAAAATTGCAAAATAAGAAAAAAATTACAAATAAATTCAAAACCAATCAATTAATCAACTGTGGATTCTATCTCTAATCTAATTTTCTGATTTTTTCCTTCCAAATATAATTTTGAATTTAACGAGCTTCACGAAAAATGCCTTAAACGCAGTATATCTCCTTTGAATTAGAAAATAATGCCAATTCGAGGGCTTCGCACCTTGATCTCAAATCAAACGCAAAAAATATATGAGTTACGCGAAGAATACCTTGAACGTTGTGAATCTCCTTGAATAAAAATAATGCCAATTTGAGGGCTCCGCACCTTTATTTCGAATCAAACGCGAGAAACATATGAGTTCCGCAAAGAATACTTTGAACATTGTGGATCTCCTTGAATTGATTGAGAGAATTGCTAGACTTTTTCCAAGTTTTTCTCATCTGCTGGAATTTTGTGTTGTCTCTAATGAGCTGGAATCACCCCTTTATATAGGTGCTTGAAGGAAAACTTTTTGATTAACTTGAATCCTTCAAATGTTATATCTTTGACAAAATAATATTAAATATCAAGAGATAATTCAGGACATATTTGATTTGATAATATCAAATATCAAAAAATAATATCAATATCAAATATCCTTGATTTGATTAGTCCATAAATGCAAACACTTCATCTTTGACACATGTCAATGCTTGACTAGAATATAAAATAAATATTAAATTATTAATTAAAATTAACTATTTATTTTTTTGGAATTAAGTTTAATATCCAAAAATTTAAATAAAAAATTTTAAAGTAATATTTAATATATTACTTTACATGTGTCACTTTTCAATTGGTCAAAAATTTAATATATTTACAAATGGTCCCACTTCAAGGCTTGACGAAAGAGTGCAAATCAATCTTGAAAGAGATGAGACTTGAAGTATGTGAAAGTATATTTTCAATAATATGTGGGCAAAAAAAAAGCCCATATCAACAATTAACATGAAAAGTTCAAACTCAGTTTTTTTTTTTTTTTAAATAAGATTAAATTGGGCTACGGGATGTGCTTCACATTTTTTTGGTTTAATTCTACAAATGGCCCACAAGAAATAATGTGTGATTTTGGCATTATTCATCCTTCAAGTTGCCAAAAGCAAACAGTCAACATTTATTTTCAAATTCCTTCCTCAATTTTTGTTTGCATTTCCCTTTTCTCTCAAATAAGTGTGGCGGGTCCATCACAAATTTCAATTCCAAATTTAAGTTTCTCAATCCAAGTCAACATCTCCAACTCTTATTTTCTAGCAGCATGTGGTTTTGGCCATAGGGATTTCTTTGGCAGATTTCACATCTTCTTCCTTGGTCTTTTTCTTTTACAATGACAAATAAATTGAGGTAAAATCCAATTCTTGATAGGACTGAGATACAAATAATTTAAGAGTTTGAGTCCTATTCAAGCTCCACATATGCAATGAATACCCCTAAATTTGCTTGATCATGAGTTAAAAAGCATACAACCAACACATCAAGAATTCATTCTATAAATTGCTGAGAATTTGCTCTATTAAATTGTTGGGACTTTGCTCTTGATTGCTAGATATTTGCTCTTGATTTTTAGGTTTGATCACTTTTTAATTTTTTTCTAATTCTTTCTCCCTTAGCTCATGCATTCTTTATGTTTGATAAAATGCCTCTATGAATATTCTTCATTATTTTAACATTCCCATGAAGATTAAACATGACCATTCTTCTCATCAATCTTCTATAAATCACATCTTTTCTCCTTCTTTTCTTTCTCAACAACTTGATTAACTTTTCTCATGTCTTTGTAGATTGTATCATGGTTTACTTTAAAGATGTTTCAACTGGTGCTGGAGTACAACACTTAATTATCTTTGATGAGGAGAATCAACCTATGGAGAAAGGAACACTTTTGACTACTTATAATCTACTTATTGGTAGATACACAACAAAATGGCCACAATTGACTAATTCACTTCATATTGAGGAGTGGTCTCGAGAGATCAAAACTTCCAAGGTGTAGGCTCTAAAAGCAACTCATCATTATCCTCCGAATGAATTAATTCACTATCAACAATCAAACGAATCAACTCTTTTGCCAACATTAGGTCGCAACATCATTGAGGGAAAATCCAAGTGGGGAGAAACCCTTCAATTTAATGGTAAATTCCATTATATCAAAGGATACTGGGAGTAGAGTGAAGATGTTCTTAGCTAATGCAAGCACAAGTTGATTGATGTGCAAGTATATGATCCAGTATATGCTTCATTATTCATATATGATAGAAATCTTGAGATTATCAAAGCATTTTGCGAGGCATGGTGTCCATTTATAAATACTCTTTTTACTATATTTGGAGAATTATCCATATTACTGTGGGATTTGCACAACTTTGTAGGCCTCCCTATGACAGGAATTTTTTATGATAAAGTGATTATTTGTGCCAAGGAGCTTATTGGAGTTGACAAAATAGAAAGTAAATTTATTCTCAATTCTTGCAAATAATTATTTCAAGCTTATCATTTACTTCAAAGGGGTGCCCATGGAGGTCAACTTTCTCAAGTTACTATAGAGAAATGGGTGAAGTATTCATCTTGAAAAGTTATAAAATACCATCAACCACCGCCATGCATTCAGAAAAGACAGTTTGGCCCAAATCAACTCATAATCCTCTTGGTGATTTTGGCGTTCATGGAGAATGGTCTACCCCAGAGGAGGCATTATTTTTAAAACTTGGGATTCCTGGGAACTTGAGAGAAGAAACCTATTTGGCAGCATTTTTAGCATGTTGGCTTTGCTCATTTGTTCTTCCTACCAATGATGTCAATTTAATACATCTCAGTAATTTCAAGATAGCATGCATCATGGCTGTCGGTAGGAAGGTTAGTCTTGCTATTCCAGTATTAGCCAGCATCTACAATTATTTGAATAAAATTTTAGGTTCCCCAAGGCCGAGTTGTGTCCATTCTTCTTTTCCCATCTACTTTGTCGATGCTTGGTTGGCGCATTACTTCAAAACACATTATCAAGTTTGGAAAAGAATATATAGCCCAAAAATGGTGATTTATTCCGGTGAAGAAGGCACAAAATATTATGATCCAAAAGGGGCCTATTGGAGAATTCACAAAGGGGATTTTTTTTCCTGGTCTTGTACCATGATTACCAAAGATAAAGGGCTTCCATATATTGATGATGGCAAGCTAGAGAATTGGAGCAAAAATACTTAATTACTATTCACTCAAATTATCTTCCTTTGCGGCAAGGCGACTACTTTATTATTGAACCTTATAGTCCTCATCGCTTCAGTCGTCAGTTTAGATATTATCAAGAAGTTCCTGGAATTCTTGCTCATGATATTCACACAGCCGATTTGGATAAAGGACTTCGTTATTGGCATTTATACACTTTGCATAATTCTATGTCTACAGCATGGCTTCCTTGTGTGCCCCCAAATGTAAAAAAATTCTCTTCAGATGCTTACAAGAAGTGATGGACTAAAGTTCATAGAGATTACTTTGATGAAAATATTACACAATTGATCGACTTGAAGTTAATCAAAATTTCCCTTAAGGACAAGGATCATAATAAAGGGGATAGACCACCTACTCAAACTATTCAAAATCCTTCCAATCTAAAAGACATTGAGCCTCCAAAAGAAAAGAGAAGGAATCTTTATCCTTTAGAAATGAGCAGCAGCAGTAATGTAAATCGTCATTGGAAAAGGCTTAAAAAGGGTTCCAAATCTCCAAAGCCAAGTGATTCTTTGCCAATAGAGAACTTTGCCAAAGATGTTATTTTCTTTTCTCCATCTTTTTTTTGTTTAAATGAGCCCCACTTTGGTTATTTGCTCACTCAAATCAAGCAATATTTCAGCTGAAAAATGAAATTCTTAATGTTGATGAAGATGAGACATCCCAAGGTAGCTGAGGATCAATCATAAGACCTAACTTATTAGCCATGAACACTCCAATTGACACAACCATGCAAAATGAGGCACTCCATAACATGAAAGCTAAAAAACCATCTCTTTGTGCTCCAGCTTTAGTGTTTGAAGGTGAGATATTTGTACTTAATCATCAAAAAAATTATCTTCAAATGTTGTGGGATGGCCTTGAGAATGGAAAATACTCCACTTGATTCAATCTCATCTATTAAGGATAGTGTTCAATTTGTGCTTGAATCAATGAAGGGCTTTAACAAATTTGACATCTCCAATGTGGAAGAATTATTGCAAGTACTTTTTGACAAGGCTACTTCATATGATGAGGCAAAGTTAGCATCTTTCGAGAAATCATCCAATGGAACTCTTGCACAACAACTAGATGAGGCCAAAAGTTGTCTTCATAATACTCAAACTAAAAAAAGCAAAGAAATAAATCAAATTCAATCCACCAAGAAGAGTTAGAATGTGTTGGGAAGGAGTTTGGAAAATTGAAGGAACGCAAGAAGAACTTGACTTTATCATTGAAATGTCAACAACAACTTCTGAAACACCTGTTGACACAAAAGTAATATTGAACTAAATTAGCATCCCAATTTAATTCATGAAAACCAATCCCAAATCCATCCAAAAGACCCAACCAAAGATCTATAAAAATCTAAAAGCCAATACTAAAATTTTTTTTATAACATTGCATGAAGCAAGAGCGAACTTAGTGAACTATTAATAGCACTATATTTCCAGTAATATATATAATTGTATCCTAATTAAATATAATTAGGGATGGTTTGATTCTCGGAGTCAATATATAACACTAGCTAGGATATACATACTCGTTAAACTAATCAAGAGTTTCTCATTCCGTAGATATTTTGATAATGTGCTCATAGCTTTCTTTTTAGATATCCAATTGGCTAGATTTTTGTAGCATTAGAAAGCCAAGAACGAGTACTAAATTTTTTTTATTGATGTCTCAGTCTAGATCAGCTGATATAAGAGAGAAAAATTGAGTCCAAGAGGCAGCAATAGTGCAAATATGGAATAACTTCAGTTTTCATAAAGTCTTTCACATGACACACTATTGTGTTTTGACCATTACTTTTTCTAGATGCCTTGGATGAAGGTGATTCAAACTCCTACAGAAACCTAAGAGATGGATCTATATTTCATCAGTTGGGAGATTTTTCTAATTTATTTAGGAAATAAGAGAAACAAATATTACAATGTTTTTTCAATATAGAACAGGTGGACAGCTTTCAGAATAGAATTTTTGAAATAGCCAATCATTGTATTTCACATCTAAAGTAAAAAATATTGGGTTTTACAATTTTACTAGTTTATTCTAGATAAAATTAAGTTACTTTTTCAAAATTTTATAAATTAAAATACTTTCATTATCATGGGTAGTAAATCCTCAAAATTCAAGATAGTCCAAACTTGTTAGATACTTGGGCAGTTACACTTAATGATTTTAAAATAATACATATTGAACCTGATGAGTTTTTAAGATTTTACAGAAATATTATGAACACATAAAAGTTTCATATTACAAAATTTCAATTAAAAATTCTTTCGTTTCAATGGGTAGATAAATTTTTAAAAAGACATTATTTAGACTTGTCTGTAAATCTGGCAGGAAATTTTCAGAATTTTTATAAAATAAAAAAAAATCATTTACATGTTAAATTTTACATGTATATTAAAAACAGGTTAAATATAATACAGAAAAATATTGAAATAAAATTACTGTAATTTTGATCCATGAGCCGATATAAAACTTTTAGCCCTAAAACCTGAAAATCAAAACCTAACAGTAGCAACTTCAATTGCACAAATATCATATGCATAAAAAATGCAAACATTACGAATTATAATTTAAAAAATATTTATATTTGAATTATAATTTAAATATAGAATCATACTTACTAGAAGAGTGAACAAGAGTCGAGAGTGTTGAGATTTCCTAGTGATCTTCTTCCTTGTCTTACCACATGGGATTCTTTTTTCCAAAGCATGGGAATGGTTGAGAACTTTCTAAGGAAAATATTTTACTGAAAAGTTGAAGGTTTGAATGTACATTATAGAGAGGAAGAAGTTGTTTGAATGTGATATGGAAAAGTAGATCTAATAAATTAAGTACTCTACAAGGACTAAAAGTGCTGAAAATTTTATCTTTACCTACTTAGTTGCGAGTTTGTTATTTTTTTTTTCTTTTTGTCAATTTTCATTAAAAAATTAATTCTAATAAACAGAATTTAATTATTTCTTAAATAATTCACTATTCTCAATTAATTAAGGTTTGTAAACAAGAAAAATGTGGGACACTATATCTATCCCCCCTAAAAAGAATTTGGTCCCCAAATTCTAACTCTAATTGGCAAAAAGACATTCAAGTGATATTTCCAAGGTAAACAATATGTTTTATCCCATAAGTTAGGCCTATTTTAATTTGGTCTCATTCTTTATCAATTTTGCACATTGCATCCAATAAGTGCCTTTTTTTTCACCAATTTGAGAACTCAAAAGGGCTTTCATCCAAAACTTAATGGAGCGGCTCATGTCCCACTCACATGGCTATTAAATTTTGTTTTTTTGGATCCATAAGTTAGGTCCATTTGGACTTTTGGTCCCAACAAGAGCTCCAATAGATTTTTGCACAAGAAGAAAGAAAAATGGTTGCAAGTGAAGGTACCACTTATTTTTGTGGCATACCATCTCCATTGAAAACTTCATGGATAGATGAAAATCCAGAAAGGAGGTTTCATGATTGTGCTTTCATGAATAATAGATGTGGTTTCTTTTCTTGAAAAGGCCTTACATGTATGAAAGAACAAAACAAGTGATACTTGGGTTGCTTAGAATATTGAATGCAATAAAGAAAAAGTTAAAACTTAAAAAAGAAGAAGCAAATTACAACAAATTGTACTTTATGTAACAAGTAATTTGGTAACAAAGGAAAAATTCATTATAATTTTTTTTTTTGTGTGTGTTTTTCTATATCTCTATTCCATTATTTTTATATTATAATTTGTTGTTGTACAGTGGAAGCAATTTTGGTACAAGATTTAATTTATTTGGAATTCACAAATTGCACTCACAAATTTTAATGACAAAATTAATACTTGATATATAGAAAAATAAAACTGACACATATTTACATGGTTTGATAAATTTCGCCGACATCCATGAGAGTTTTCTTTCTTCTACTACGAGAGACTTTAATCAGTACAAGATAACCCTTTGAACTTGACATACTCAAGTTCAAGACAAAAGCCCCTTGTACAACAACCCTTGTACTACTGAAGAAATACTCACTCTACCCTTTGGTATTGCCTTACTTGTAATTCACAATAACTATCTACTGACTAGTATGAGTACCACGAATGACCTCAGAAATAATCAAATAAATATCTTTATATATAATGGAAAACTATTTGACTACTTCAACTAGAGCTAAGAAATTTAATACAAAAAGGAGTTCTAATGCTAGTCAAACTTGGTCTTTAGATAACCGAGTCAAATTCCAATACAATTTATAATCAATTGTAACGAAACATAAATTGCATTACAAAAATTCTTATATTGGGTAACCAAGAAAAATTCTTGTTACCTTTAAGCAATATTTGTTACTGAAAATATTTGTTCTTTCATAACTAAATGCAAAGTCGTTACCAAACATAAAATATAGTTACAAATAACATTTTCCACCACTTGCAAATACTTAATTGAAAAATTCAAACTTTTTGTAACATTAGAAAATTCATTACAAATAAAATGGTTGTAGCAAATATTTTTGTTACTAATGTTAAAATTGCTTCCCACACAAAAATTCATCCTACCAATATTTTGTTGCATTCATATGGTAACTAATATTGTCATTACAAATTTTAAATGACAATTAGATCAAATTCTCAACCATAATTAATTGTTTCCCTCTAAAATGTATCAAACTTCTAAATTGTTTAAGATTTTATTCCACAAAACAGTAGTTTTTTATAAATATGAGTTGAGCGTCACATAAAAAGTGAATTGGGCTTGACAACTATGGCACCCCTCTTGGGATAATCCCTAAGTTGAGATGTCACCAAATCAATCTTAATTCATAACTCATAAGATAGTTGATAGGCCCATGAGAAAATTTCAAACTCAACCAAAGCAGCAGCACTCTCCAACCTTAATAGATAACCACAAGATACTCTATACACGCCACAAGTCTTCAAAATATCAATCAACATATTATATACATATCATAGATCTAAAACTTTCATCTTATCATATCACAACATCTCTAAGTCAGAGTATAATAATGAGGTGAACCTAAAAGCCAATAAAATCACCCAATCTATTACAAAACAAATTCTTCAATCTAAGCCATGAGCTCATGCTCTTCACTTAATCATGTCTGAGACAAATCAAGAATAATAGAAAGGGTGAGTTTTAAAAACTTAGTGAGGGATGTACAACTAGCAACCAAATAGATCTATAGAAGAATCAATAGTTTAACAAAATATAAATGGACATGACATGGAAGAGAGAACACGAATGTGCTAAAACAAAGACACTTTCAAATTCCAGGCTACTAGTTTAGGAGTTGTTATTATTGGCTTGAATGGCCTGGCCATCTCAACCAGTTTACTATAGGAGGTATCACCATTAGCCAACTCAATCGGTTTACTATAGAAGGTATCACCATTGGCTCGTTCAGCCTAAACATCAGCCTAATCTAGGCTAGAAAAACTACACCATCTTTATTGCTCCATGAATAGGGTAAAATCATAACAAACCAAACCCGAGTATGATATGTAATCCTAAAAACCATTATATAACATGCACATCAAATTTCCCTTATTCCGTCTAAACCATATATAAATTCCAAGCATGACAGCTTAGTATATCACAAATGCTTAGGAGTATCCCTGGCACATCATTGATGCCTAGGAATATCCTTAGTGTATCACTGACACCCAAAGTATCCCTAGCATGTCCCATATACCTAAGCATTCCACTAAGATCGGCATTCGACCCAACAATCTCTATACATATATCATATATCAACAAATGAATTGTCGACATAGCCGCACAATGTTATACAAGATAAATAAGATATGCAAGCGAGGCAACAATTAATCTAAGCAATATAATTCTATCAACATGGCAAATCATTGACTTACAGAACAAACTTAGATAAGCTAACAAGGCCAGACATATGATAAGCAGATTGGATTCAAACAGAACAATATGAAGCAAGACATCAAAAAATTCTTGGCACCAAAATAGATATAACAAGCTCTTACTAGATGCCAAATCAAACAAGCAACCCTCACAAAGGTATACGGTGTAGTTAATAGATAACAAACAAGAATTCAAATAATAATAGAATCCAAGAATCATAATTTAGTTGCAAAACAGAAATTGGCTTAACACTCATAGGGGTATACCTTAATTAACATATGGGTTTATACAATAAGTGCCAGATTAGCTAACCTTTATAGGGGGTTACGAAATAATGAATAGATAACAATTAAGAGTTTAAACAAATAACAAATAAGCTTATACAAGTTAAATACCAAAGCGGTGGACCGTCTTCTCAATCGTCTTAGAAATGCTATCATTGCTTATTGGTTTGTAGGACACAACTCCTTATCACCTATTCAAAAGAGTGGGCTTACTGTCAAAATCCTTGTTTTGACCTTATAATCACAATTGTACGGATAGCAGTCTAAAATCAATAATTATTCAATAATACTGTATTTTAGAGTTTAGTCCCAACATCATTGATAGGTATCATATAGTTACGAAGTGAATACAAGAATATTTATGAGGTTCATACTTATTCTGATAGAAAAAAATATAATCAAATCCTTAATTATATAATTAACCTTATAACGATACATGAAATCAATAATAATAGCTCACTATCTTTAATAACCTAAATTTTGTCGCTTAGGTCGCTAATTTATAGAATTAGGATTTAATCCTTCAATCTAATTAACTCAATTAACCAAAGTTATTAATAATGCAAATTCGGGTCTACTAGGGACATCTATATATCTATGCTTGCCCATTTCATGAATCCAATACATATGTCCATATCAATATATATACAAGGTTTATATGAGTAAAATTGATACAACATATATATATCTATATAACCTCGATCCAACTCTTTACCCAAGATCTCATTACGAGAGCTTAATCTTCATAAACCAACACTACTAGTGCGTTCACTGCATCAAGACGAAGGAATTACCTTAGCATTACCATCGCGCCACCACCGTCGGAGAAAGTCACCACCACCGTCTGATGCTCCACAAGTTTTGCAATACAAATCCCTAGTCAATTTCAAGCTTCACTACTTCAAGGGTTGTCAATTTCAGCCTCAAAGCTCCAATGCTCGATGAAGAAAGTGATAGTGCTAGATAAAGAAAATGAAGAAAGTGATGGTGCTCGGTGAAGAAATAAAGAAAATGTTGGAGGGATGTGTGTGAAATGCTATATATATAACTATTTTCTTAAATTCTAAATTAACACCCGCTAATTTCTTCCATCATTCAATTAAGTCCTTCAAAAAGTCAACCATTTTCCAATTAACCCCCAACTTACTAAGTGCCTCAAATTTGCCAATTTGATCAAAATATTTTCCACGTGGACCCCTAGAATTTAAAATAATAATGCAATTAAGTCTTTCCTATTTGCATTTTACCCCCAAAATTTACAAAATCACAATTGAGTCCTCTTTATTTATATTTGGAAAATGCTAAATTTAGAGGTGTTACAAATCCCTCCCCCTGAAAAACTTAGTCCCCAGATTCTTCTATTCGACTGGAAGAACTTTGGTTAATACCATCACATATAATGCTCTTGTTTCCTTGTTGCCTCGATCACATGTGGATTTTTCCATGGTCACAACATGTTTACTCTAATCCTTTCCTTGGTGATACTTATTCCACTAAGATATTAGGAATCTCTTCTTTCTGATTCTTTCCAATATATCCATTCTTACTAGGGTATGTGGCGTCACGTCATATTTCTTGGATTGACTAATAATCCCATAATTTATGGGTTTGTTATTTGTTATCACTTAAAGTTTCCCTTGAACTCCATGATTGCACTCATAGAAAGTAATTAAACTATCCTAAAAAAGAATCTTAAATCTCCTAAGTAACCCCACGATATCAATGAACACTTTATGCTTATTTGAAATAGGGTAAGCTTTACGTACATCATCACATGTCATTTTCAAACTTAAGGTTCTCCATTACAACTGTCTGTTTCCCTTTAATCTTTGGTGTACATTGGCTTGAGTTCCTTAACTTACTTATTTTGTCTTGAGCCCTTCATATTTCAACTTATTTTTGAAGTATATCACTAGTTTCTATGTCTAAGATCAAAATTTCCAATTAGTCATCTGTTAATCATATTCAACCTTAAGGAATATTGCTCATACAACGCCATACTTCTAGACTGCATCATCCCTTCCGATAATCATATGTCTATGTGCTTAACATACAAGAAGTAAGAGGCTATACAATAGCTAGCCACCCCGACCATAACCTTTCATTTCCTTAACGTCGAACATTATCTTAAGGGTTCATAACCTTTTTGATTCCACATTCAATTCCTCAATCAAACCTT
This sequence comes from Jacaranda copaia, assembly GCA_014898725.1. Classification (NCBI taxonomy): domain Eukaryota; kingdom Viridiplantae; phylum Streptophyta; class Magnoliopsida; order Lamiales; family Bignoniaceae; genus Jacaranda; species Jacaranda copaia. The sequence continues at coordinate 168,526 of JACGDI010005570.1, forward strand.
ATTTTCACCTATCTAAAATTTTCAAATTCCAAGAATCATATCCTGACATAGCTTAGGCATTCTTTAACTCAAATACACACATCTAAAGGATTTCCAAAGTCAAGCTCAATCTCTATTAATAAAAAATTTTGCATTCCACAATCACATTCTAAAATTAGATCGGGTTTTTCATAGCCTAAAAGTTAAATCATATCTCTGGATAAGCATTTCTATCAGATAGCTAGAATTTTCTACATTTCCTATAATAACTAGACATGCCTGATATATAGTGTCGATTGTTAACCCTGTCTCCAATGATGTTTGTACCTCTATCTGATATGTTATGATTTCAGGTCTTATATTCAATTTATGTGAAAAGGATGTAGATATGAAGGAACATGTGGCTCTCGAATTGTAATAAGCATTACCATAAATGCTAGAGATAGAAACTGTACCTTTAACTACCTCATTAGGATTTGATAGGTCTTCCCTTGTCAAAGTATAAGCATAAGCTCACACTTTCTATTTTCCACCAGCTCTTGCCACTTGCTTTCCTTTTTCTACAAGTGCTAGACCTTTCTTTCTGGGATGATCCTTCAAGAAGTGCTGGTTGCTACCATAGCACATGTACTTGCCTTACTTCAACCAACATTCAGACTCTTAATGGCTGCATTTCCTATAGAAGCCATACTATTTTGGTGCTACTCCTAGGGTCAGGCTTACAGTCCATCTAAATTGAAGTGTTTATTGGGTAGCACCCCCAATCTATAACCTTCATTATTTTATCCAACACTACCCTATCCCTTATGCTATGACTTTTCCTTTTGATTTCTGTCCTTGACTTTTTGAATCTCCTATAGCTCTGACTTTACCTACAGTGCCTTGCTCACTGCTAGATTGAAATTTAATAAATTATAAATGGCCAAACCTTGTTGAGTTTTGATTGCAATCCCTATAAAATTTATCAATTCTATTGACTTTCATTTTCTAACATGTAGGGGGCATACTGAATGAGTCTACTAATGATAGTCTCATACTTACTAACATATTGATTCCCTTGAATCATATTCATAAATTCTCTCTCCCTTTCCTATTTGACTACTAGGGGTATGTATTTGTTCATAAATTCCTTGGTGAAATTCTCCCAAGTTCTATGAGTCCTTGTAGCGGTCCACCAACGTTCAATCAACTTCCAGCAACTATGCACAAGCCCTCCCAAAAGAAATATTGCGAACTGAACTATTTGTTCATTTGGATTGCACAAAGTCTCAAATATATTCTCCAGATTCTCTATCCATTCTTCTACTTTCCTATCATATGTCTTCCCCATAAACTTCAAGGGTTGAAAATGAAGGAATCATTCTAATGCTTGGTCATCGGCTACCTTATTAGCCTTTTATGCTCTACCAACTTGTAGTTGATCATGTTGCCCAAACCTCTATTCCTTTAAATATATATGTTTCACTAATTGACTAGTTGCTAGAGTTTGTGAGATTTCCTTATCTAGTATAGGTTGCTGATAGGCAGATACCTCTGCCTAGGGGCTTGTTGACCAATGGCCCATCTATCTGTGGCTTCCCTCTATGACCTATTCTTACTAGAGCGGTTACGTTATCACTTCCATATGATGCCATCTCATTTTTGATATCTTTTTGGTAATCTTAAGCTTGTAATTATTAAGTTGCAAAATGATACCTTAGTCATCATCAACCCTTTCAGATATCTTATTCTTATGAATAGGAAAAGGAAAAGAAAGGTAAGCTTAACAAGATTAAATAAACTCATAGTAGTAAAAATTCATTTATCTAATATTTGAAGGTAAAATTCATTTACATATATCAATTAGCGTTAACGGGGTTACATTAGTATGTACAGAGTAAAAATTTTCAAAATTGGCTAACTAACTATATGCACAGCCACAATTAAAATGACAAGGCAGTTGTCAGGGTATCCCTCTATATATTTAGATAATTTGAGCCGATATTACTCAACTTAGTGGTCGAGAGCTACTACTATATCTTATATACATATATACCAGCATCTCCATAGGCACAAGGTCATTTGAGTCTAGTCCTCTATATCCGTAATAACAGATTCACATCTTTATTATCTCCATCCATATCTACCTCCATATCTATATTGACATCAGGTGGTTCATCAACCAGAAAATCTTGCATGGGATCCCTCTCAAGATCATCTTCTAGGTCCTCTGCTAGAAGCTCTATGGGGTCTCTAATTGGTATTTCCTCAATTTGTATACCTTCTTTGTGCTTTGGCTTAGGGAAAGGGCAAATTCTAGATGGTCTAGCATCGGTGTCAATCCCTATACCAACTCTAATGACCCAATCTATGGCCTTGTCATAATGAGCCATCATCTTCATAATCTCGTCCATAACAATGTAGGTCATATCTACTAACCTCCTATGCTCAGACTCTAATATCTGAAAAACCTCCTCTATTTGAGCCCATATAGTGCGAAGTCCATTTACTTGAGTCATTACTATGCCTACACATGTTTCCTCTCTCTTTACACTCTCTATAAGTTTTTCCACCATATAATTTCTAGCCCCGAGTACTGACTTCAAGTGACAAGACTTTGCTTGTTTGTCCTTCAAAGCCTCATGCATGTCATATAGCTTATCTTCATGTTATTGCCACAGCTCTAAGAGCTGTGCTTTTTCTTCTTTTAAAGTTTTAACCTTTTCTTTCCAGTACTCCACGCTGTTCTTATCTACTGGTTTCTTCCCTTCCCTACGCTCATTAGTCATCCGAAAATACATAAAATTATTGCATTAATATCAACTAATCAAATTCATCTTAAATCCTTGAATCATATAGGAACTTCCCAATGATATTCAATGCCTAGGTCATAGACAACCCGAGGCTCTAATACCACCTATATATAATTCAACATATTATATATTTTTTAGATATATACACATGTTATTATATCTCAAATACATAAATATATATATAATTATATATTTATATTATTTAGCATAACAATATAAATTTTTATTACTTATATAAATATTACATAAGTTTTATGCTTCAATATTAAAAAAAATAAAATTTTATTTTTGTGATATATTATTTACTGAAAAATATGATCAGTAGTTAGTGACTATATCAATGATCAAAAGAAAATTTGATCACAATTAGTGACTGATAAATAATCCAGTCATCAATTAATGGTTGAGTAGCAGTCACTAATATCATTGGCTGACAAAAAATAGTTTATTCACTAATTAGTGACCAAATTAATGATTGAGATCAAATTCTATCTCTAATTGGTAAATGAATTAGTGACGGTGTAATGGTAGTCATTGATGCAACATTTGATTAGTTACAAATTTCTCTTAAAAGTTATATTCAAATTGATCATTAAGCGATCAAGTATGCAGTCAATCAATTTTTTTTTCTTCCTTTTCTCTTTTTGTGGGTTGTATCTTAAAATTGAATTATTATTGGAACCATTTAGCAAACTTATATTGATCCATTTTTAACTTTAGGGAAATTGAGTTTAGACCTCAAATCCATCTAAAATTCATATATGTCCGAAACGTCCTTTTTACGATTTTTCTAACTAAGGATAAAGAAAATATGGAGTCCTCTAACTAGTGTAGAAAGATGGTTTATTGTTGCCTTTGGAGCTTGTATTTTACAAATCAGCTTGATGTAACTATTTAACCAATGGGTGGATTATCTCCAATCATACAAATTTGTGTGTATGTATAATAGCATTAGAAAATGGTGTTTGGTAGTATAGTTTGGTTGTTGATCAGACGTCACAGATCAGTGGCCCACTTTCATTTCAAAGCAATACTTCTCCTTGTCCTTGGTGTATAAAATGATGCCCTAGAACATCTTTATTGGGCAATCATTCTTTCTTTTCTTGCTGGTCATAATCATTTTATAATTAAGAATGACTAACTTTGTATCAAGTCTTTTTCTTTTAATATGTCGTACTTGTGTTGTAAAAACTTAATTAATCAACTCTTTCAAATTTCTCTTTAGACTTTAAAAAGTGAAATTTCAACTACTTCACATCGCTTATTTTTTTTTATTGAGTTTTTAATCGCCAAAAAATTGTAATTTTACAATGATTTTCATATAATAATAAGAATTATATACAAAGACAGGGATCTACTATTAACAACCTTGTGTTTAGTCTTATTTTGTGTGACATATATGAAAAATCACCCTACTTGTTTAGTCTTAAGAGCCAGCCTACAAAAGGGACATTAATTTAAAAAAATCTTCATGATAAAATATTTTCTCATTTTTTTTAGAATCAGGTTTCCAAATCTCTTGATCAGTCGGAGCATATATAATAAAACATCTTATTTCAACAGTCCTTGTATGATTTACCATTTAAAGGTTGTCTGCCTCTCTAACAAACAAGGTTTGGAGATACTCACTTGCGTATTCTATTTTACGCATTTTCTTAATTACCACCAAGAAAACGCAAATATACTAGTCCAATAAGGTACTGATCATATCCGTAGTAAGCCCAAAATCAAAGAGAGAGGATATTTTATAAGCAATGTTTTGAAATAAAAGTTTCTCATTAAGCTATTGCATTTTTAACATCAGACCAACCAGAAAATTACACTAAGTAAGCAATATTTTTCTAATCTAAATTGTTACCTAAGCTGATCAGTATGAGATTTGCCCTACAGGAACCTCCCATATTATAAAGATATAACTTTTAGAAAATACCGTTGTCAACAAAAAATGGCCGGAGCAAACAATGGCTAGCTTAATTAATAAGTGCTCCATTTAATGGCAGGCCTAATTATTGAGTTCATCATTCATAATTTTTTGGATGGTTGGTTTGGCCAATTTTTAGACAAACCATGCATGAACACTCCATCTATAATTTTTGGAGAGGGTGTGTCGCAAAAAATATTAAAGGCTATCTTTGATTTGTGATCATGTGAGAAAACCAAACTAAGACTTCATTCATACATGTAAGAAAGAAGATCACTGCAATCACAACACATTTAAAAGTTTTAATGGGGTTGTATATAGTTAAGATTAGAGTACTGAAAGTTCATGAGCATGGTTAAATGTGGAATTGAAAATTTATGATAGATAGTGCATTTCTTTGTCTCGAATTCTTCTAGCAGCATATTTTTTAAAATATTTGGTAATGCGTGTAATTCTTGATTTTGCATCTAATTATTTCTTCTTTTGAGCGAAAGTGATCTTCTTTGAAAAAAATTTATTTTTGGGTGATATTTGTACATGCTCAAATTCAATAAAAATTTATTTACTGCGTCAAGTGTCACTGATGCTTTTTTCATTAATCTTTTTGTAGAATACTTAGCTTAGGATGAGGAAGATGAGTCGTTTATGGGATGGTGATGAGAAATCTATTTCGTTTAGTATCGTTTAAGGTTCATCTTTGTTCTTTTGTTTTAAATATTATTTTATTGTTGAGGAGATTTTTCCTTTTATATTTTTAATCATTAGGTTTGATTTTACAAGTAAGTATTCGAATTATTTTCTATATTGACAATTTTAGAATTTTTTAATAGTATTTTTGGGATTTTAGTATACTCGATTTTGATTCAATAGCTTAGTGTCTCCAAATCTTTAGATTTAATGAAGTTGTTGCGTTATGTCCGAATTTGTAGCTTGATAGCTCCATTTAATAGCAGGCTTAATTAGTGAGTTCACTACTTTAATTTTTGTACGGTTGGTTTGGCCAATTTTAGACAAACCATGAATACTTCATTTTTTTGGGAGAGGTATTATAAAAATTTTAAAGACGGCCTTTAATATTGCTTACTTGATAGAAAGAAAAGAAACTAAGATTTTAGTCATA
>JACGDI010005570.1:182666-195791 GCA_014898725.1 Jacaranda copaia
AGTACCTACTAGAAATCCTAAATTTGATATGGTTTGTTCTTAAGAATTGTTATTATCCTTCTATTGGTCTTGCTACTGTTTGTTCGATTTGCTCTTGATATGTTCTATACTGAAAATTGAGTGATGATCTACCAGGTTGATTCATCCACAATAGATCCTTATTGTTCCTTATTAAATATACCACACTAAGTCCTTTAGAATTATCACTCGTTTTGTTTTAATTTTTTCTCAGACAGGATTAAATGATAAGCTTGGACTTCCAGTTGGGTCAGTAAATATGATTTTGTACTAGAATAGCTATGTGTATGGCTTATGGGCGTACTTTGGCACATTTTGTAAACCTAAGAAATGTTGTGATATGTTAGGTTTGAAATTAACGTTTGTAGGGTGTGTATATATATTGTGTTAAACATTTTGAAAATATTGATGGTATGTACTTGGAACTTTTATGTATGTCATAGTATTTTGTATAGGTTGATTAGGTTGAAGTGTGTTGCTAACTCTGATGCTTTTGTTGAGGTCATTTAAGTTTGAAATCCGCTACTCTTTTTGGTGAGTTTGAAATATTTTGAGGGCTTATTGTTTATTATGGATTTTGAATTAAGACCGAATTGAATGGAGCCTCAGCTAGGGGTTATCCCGATAGGGGGTGCTACAAAAATATTATTTTTGGATGACAATTTGCTCACCATCAACTTAATATATAGATTTGAAATTTAGCTAAATACCAAATAGTTAATTAGATTTTCAGCCCAGATATGAAGGGGATATTTAGATGAACTTAAAAGCTTTCAAAAATATTTTATAGGATATCCTCAAGTGCAGAACATTTCTCATAGATGAGCTTATAAACTCCATAATTAGATGTTAAGATCATACAAGTGCCTTTTAGAAAAAGTAATAAGTTTCTAGCTTTTATATTTTCAAATGAACTTTTTTAATTTGGGTAGTATAATAAGAAGTGTTATTTCAATGTATTCAGAAGTGTTATTTCATAAGATTATTAAGATAGACTTAGAGGGTGTTTGGGTGAGCTTATAAGTTCATCAAAACATTTTATAAGATGTTTAATAGCTTATAAGTTGATCAAAAGTGTTTGATAATTTTTTTTTAAAAAGAGCTTATAAGATCCTAAATCAAGATGTTAAGAACTTATAAGCTCTTTTAAAAAAAGTAAAGAAACACTAACTTATTTTTAAAATCTTAACAAACTCCTTCATTTTTAACTATTTTAATTATAAATTTGCCATTATTAATATTTTTTAAGCTTCAAAATCTTATTTTATTCAAACACTTCAACAACTTATTTTAAAAATAAGATCTAACATCTGATAAGCTCAAAAAACATCGTATAAGATGTAGGAGCTTATAAGAAATTTAAAATAAGTTTAGGCAAACACCCTCTTAATTATCTAAGCACCCTCAAATTCATATATAGGACAATGTTTGTGGTTATATATAATGTTATTCCATCTCAAATATGGAGTTGAAGGAAATTCAAAATTTTGCTAGTTTTCAATCTTCCAAACAAATGCACAATAACTCATTAGCATCAAACCACGATTCTTTTCCATGTTAATAATAATCCCAATCTTTTGGGAGTAAAATAATCTTTTTACATGAGAAGAAAATAAATATAACTTGTCATGAGACAAGTTTCAGAACTACATGAGAAAATCAAACAACATAGATAGCTGAGGTTAAGATTTAATGAAGTCGCTTGAACAATAAGTTAAAAAGAGTTTGAAGTTTATAACATATATCATTGACTAATGCTACTTGAATGATTTACCAATTTAAAGATTGTGCATGGAAACAAATTTAAATTTAAATTTTGGCTCATGAACTTTATGTTTCTGTATTTTGTATTTTTTTCTTTTTTTGGTTGAATTACACATCAATAATTGTCCGTTTTGCAATAGTGTATACACTCCTTTGTGTGCTTTAGCTTGGCCCTTTCTTATGCATTAAAATAGTTGTTTCATTTTAGTTTGGAAATACAAAGCATGCCCTAAAAATGTAATATTATGCACATCTTTTTTCAGTTGGATTTGGCCAAACCAACCTGAACCATCGGATGACCTATATGATTTCACCCATCGCATCATAAAATCTTAGATGACCCTAATTAAGCCATGTCACCTATCGTTTGCCGGCCCCAAGTGGCAGATCTTTATAAATGTTTGTATTATTGAAGATTTTCAAATGCAATCATTTTAGCGTATTCACTTTACCATTCACTACAAAAAATGTAATATTAGTAACAAATAATAAGTGGCAATGTAAAAATTGTCATTAATGTTATTTATTAAATAACTTTCAATTTATCACTAATTATACATTTTAAGTGGCAATAATTTTTGTTCTATCATAATATGGCTCAATAATAATAAAAATTAATATTTTAAGTTGTTTTCATTAACAATTAGCGGCCCCTATAATAACATCTTAATGACAACAAAATTTGTTACTAATTTGTGATTAAATTGTTATTATTATTAGGTTGTCACCATAGGTGTATCACTAATAGGCAATGGCGACAAGTTATATATTATTCTTGTTATTATGCAATTTGTAAAAATAACTAAGGTGAGAAACAAATCTTTCATCACTTCATATATATAATTAGCAACAAAATCTTGGAGGTAGAATAAGAACAACTATGACGCAAAAATTTGAATTGTAATTTGCATGAATATAGTATTTAGTAGAAAAGATAACATGGATCGAATCCATGAGAATAAAATATCTATTCAAGAAGCAAATTAGAAGATACAGAACAGAATTTTGCAATATAAAGATGAAAAAAAAGCAGCATTCATTTATATATATATATTCAATAATATCTATACTATATAAAAAAGAAAGAGGTCTTATATTCACTTAAAGGCGGTTTCTAATCATAATACGCCAATTTTTGATATACGTAAAATATTACTTTAGCAATCAAATACATTTGAGAATACTAGCCCTCAAGGCATGACATTATTGAGAATCACTCTACATAGAGGACAACAACATGAGAAAAACTAATTTAAGTGAAAAATGAAGCAAAATTAATTACAACAAAAGACTAACGCTCAATTTGTTCTACACTCCCAATTTTTTATTTTCACATCCCAAAACTTAGTTTATTCGACCACCATCATGAGCAAGTTATGTGTTAGAAATAAATTAAAATTGGGAAAGCAAATCAATGTTCCTATAGTCTAGAGACATTAAGAAATACATCAACAAAATCTAAAGAAATTTTAAAGTTTCCTAGTTTAGAAGAGCAAAATTAGTGCATTTTTCAATTGAGGCTCTAATTAGTTGATATATTTATGTGTTTTGCATTCATTGGATATTGAGCATGGTGGAAAGAAATCAAAAACACAAAAAAGAAACAGCGTACCAGTAATATCTCTCCTTCCATTAGTGTATGTGCATATATTCACTTGAATTCTAAAAAAGTCTACAATTTCAATAAATTTCCAAGTAAATCAATAATCATTAAAGAGTTTATTAAAAAAAATCATAATCCCAAATAAAATAAAACATGTAGAATGGTTACATGTGGTTGAAAATCTTAGGAAGACTCTAGATATAGTTGGATTTGATGATTGAAGAAAGATAACTTGTAGAATTACTGGGAAAATGAGTTATGCATAATGATTAGAGATAAATAATGGGAGGCGTTTTATGGGGAAGAGGGAGAATGAGATGATAAGAAAGAGAATTAGTGGATGAGTTCTATGGAAAGAGGGAAATGGGTGGGAAAAAGAGTCATAGTTAGTGGGGGAAGTTAAAATAAGGGTATTTTAGGTATATAATATTTTGGTGTAGCATGAAAAAAAAACCTTCATCTATGAGGGTAAAAGGCCTTTTTCTTTTTAAATAGCATAGATATTTATTTATTCCTTGATTATCTCTACAGCAAGGCAAATGTAGTTATCTCCATCTCCTAATTAACCTCAATCTCTAACTACTCTGACAAAACTACTTATCATGATAGAGTTCACCTCCAACAAGTTTAATCAACTACCCAAATTCTTTCTTAATTTAAAAACTATTTTTTTCAAAAAAATCTTAAAATATCATCTTTCAGCTTTAATGTACATTGGTTTTTCATCCAACTATTTGACAAATATGCTAACGAGAGGATGTTAACTTTGTGGTTAACTACAAAAGGTTATGAAGCATTTTTTGCTCACATACTTCATGTTAATTATCAATACCATGCTTTTAACTATCAATTAACTTCACTATTTTAATGGCAGGATTGATCCATTTTTGTTTTTTGCAAAATGTCAGTGATCTCCATTAATTTGGCCTCATCTGGGTCTCCTCATATTTTGATTACTTTGATGTTATATTAATATGTTTGTTTTATTTTTTTATTTGAAGGAAGAAAAGGTGTATGTATTGGTGAGAAAAGTTGAATGACTTAATGAAGAAGGTGTATTGTGCATACTTAAGCAAATCTCCTTCCTGCAAAAACCCTGTTGGAATAAGTCGAAAGCTAATACAAAAAGGAGCTCAATCTTGGAAAGAACTTCCTTCATGGCCACCATGATCCCCCATCCCAAAGAAGAAATTAAGGTTTTATGTCATACAAATGTATCAAATAAATGGAAATTTAGTTTAATTAGTACTATGTTCATAGGGTTTGGTTTCGATATTATTGAGAGGCGACATGCCATTTACGCTGTGAACACCACAACACTTACAAGGATTATATTTGCTCCAAAAAAGGGATAAAATTGATTCCTATTTCATAATTTTCCTTACAAGGTTACACATAGTCGATTATAACATTTCAACTATTATTAATAAGCCAATTTAGGATTTAATCACATAAAATTAGGATTTTAATCATCTAATTAACTTAATTAACCAAGAATTATATATAATAGTACAAATATGGGTCCACTAGGCATATACCCATGCATGCATCATTCTTGATCAATTTCTTCCATATCATATCTTTGCACAAAATTTAATAAAGATCAAAATTAATACAAGATACTTTATAATAATTTTCAATTCCAATAATTTACCAAAATCTTATTGTCGAGGGCTCAACACTACAAAACAAACACCACCCCTGAGACCACTGCGACGAGGCAAAGAAACTGCCTCAGCAGCTTCGCTAGCCATCATTCGCCACCGCTTGAGTTGGTCACTTCCACCACCGTTAGGCACGTTTCAGTGAGAGTAACCTAACAACCAAATCAAAATTTTCAACTAACACCTAATTGCCTATTGATTGGAGCTCCGATCAAAACTACACCACCACCTGCCGTTAGGATCAACGCTCTGCTGAACAATCTCCATACACATATCATGTATCAACAAATAAATTGCTGACAGGGCCACACAATTCTGTACAAGACAAATCAAATATGTAGGCAAAGAAAAAATTAACAATCCAAGTGGTACAACTCTATCGACAAAGCAAATAATTAATTCACAGAAGGCACTTAAATAAGCCAACAAGGCCAAACATATGATAAAAAAAATAGGTTCAAACCAAACAATATCAGCCAAGACATCAACAAATTCTTGGCGCTAGAATGGATATAACATGCTCTTACCATAGGCCAAACAAAGAAGCGACCTGATAGGGGTATAGATGCTGTCAACATATAACAAATAATAATTCGAACAACCATAGAATCCAAGAATCACAATTCAATTATAGAATAGAAATCAGCTTAGCCCTCACAGAGGTATACCTTAATTAACATATAGGTTTATACAATAAGTGCCAGATTGGCAGATCGTCACAAAAGTTTATGAAATAATAAACAGATAACAATCAAGAGTTCATACAAATAACAAATAGGCTTACACAAGTTAAATTTTAGAGCGGTGGACCCTCACCTCAATAGTCTTAGAAATACTACAACTGCCTACTGGTCTGCAGGACCTTACTTCTTGTCACTTTTCCAAAAGGGCCGGCTTAATATCAAAATCCTTGTTTTGAACTTATGATCACAATTAAACAAATAGTGGTCTAAAATTGATAATTATTCAATAATATTGTATTTTAGAGTTTAGTCCCAACATCATTGATAGGTATCATACTAGTTACAAAGTCAATACAAGAATATTTATGAGGTTCATACTTATTCCAATAGAAAAAAATATAATCAGATCCTTAATTATATAATTAACCTTATAACGGTACATAAAATCGATAATAATAGTTCAACTATCTTTAATAACCCAAATTTTGTCACTTAGGTCACTAATCTATAGAATTAGGATTTAATCTTCTGATCTAATTAACTCAATTAACCAAAGTTATCATTTAATAATGCAAATTCAGGTCTACTAGGCATATCTATATATCCATGCTTGCCTATTTCATGAATCCAATACACATGCCCATATCAAAATATACAAGGTTTATATGAATAAAATTGATATAACATATATGTATATATATAACCTCGATCCAACTCTTACCTAAGATCTAACTACTAAAGCTTAATCCTCATGAACCAACACCACTAGTGTGTTCACTACATCAAGATGAAGAAACTACCTCAGCATCACCCTCACCATCGCCAGAGAAGATCACCACCACCATTTGATGCTCCACAACTCTAGCAATCCAAATCCTTGGTCAATTTTAAGCTTTGCCACTTAGAGAGTCATCAATTTTAGCCTCAAAGCCCCAATGCCACCATTCATTGCCATCTCAACACTCTCTATTTCTGCCGTCATCCATGGCCTAAACTTAAAACTTAATAAGCCAAATTCTACCCAGAACTAGGTTATCAACACGCTTCACTGGGCTCGCCACTCGCCATCATCTCTCAATTTCAATTCTCAGCTTTTCGGTGGTTAATTGGTCAGGATGGGTTACATGTGGTATCAGTGAACTCCTAAGAAGGTTGGGAAGACAATGGTGGGTTTAGTTTCCTATTTCGGGTCATTGGCGATAACAATCACCAAAGGTAAATGTGATCCTTCTTGGTGAAGAAAATGAAGAAGATGATGGTGCTCGGTAAACAAATGAAGCAAAAACCTTGGGGGGACTGTGAAATGCTATATATAGAACCATTTTCTGAAATTCTGAATTGACCCCCAATACTTTCTTCAATCATTCAATTAAGTCCTCCAAAAAGTCAACCGTTTTCCAATTAACCCCCAACTTAGTGAGTGCCACAAATTCACCCATTTGATCAAAATTGTTTTCATGTGGAACCCCCAAAATTTAAAATAATGATGCAATTAAGTTTTTTCTATTAGCATTTAACCCCCAAAACTTACAAAGTCATTGCAATTGAGTCCTATTTATTTATATTTGGAAAATGTCAAATTTAGGGGTGTTACAGCAACTTATATTTGTTTTCCTTTATGGTTTGAATTAGGCCTCCATTATCTAAATTAAAGAAAGCAATTTTTTTATTGGGCTTACTTTTGCAAATTACAAAAAGCCCAATTGAGAGTTGGTGAATTGAGCATTACAACTTACTTTTATGAATTAGCTTAACCAAATATTGGTGAATTGTGATTCCCCTAGGTTGGGTTTAACATTACTATAAACAATTGGGCTTGAGCAAATTGTTTTTAAGAATTAGATTTAACCAAATTTTTATCTAATTGGTGAATTATGTTTCCTTTAAACTAAATTTCAAATTAATTTAAAGAATTAGTTGATCGGGCTGCACCAAGAATATATTTGTAAGAATTGAGTTCATCATTTTTTGTGAAATGCTAAAGTGGGTTTTGTTTAAAAATTAGTTTTCGAATTAATATATAGAATAATGCAATTGAACTTCACCAACTTTCTTTTTAAAGAGTATGATTCACCATTTTTTAATCTATTAGTGAATTGGGCTCTGATTAATAATGAATTAGTGACTATGTAATAGTAGTCACTAATGCAACAACTAATTAGTTACTAATTTCTATTAAAAATTATATTCAAATTGATCATTAAGCGATCAAGTGTGCGGTCGCCGAAATTTTTTTTTTCTCTTTTCCTTTTTGTGGTCATATCTTAAAATTGAATTACCATTGGAAACATTTGGCAAACTTATATTGGTCCATTTTTAACTTTAGGGAAATTGTGTTCAAACCTCAAATCCGTCTAAAATTCATATATGCCTAAAACCTTCTCTTTACTATTTTTTTAAGGATAAAAAAAATGTGGAGTCCTCTAACTTTGTGCCGAAAGATGGTTTATTGTTGCCTTCGGGGCTTGTATTTCACAAATCAGCTTGATGTGACTATTTAACTCATGGGTAGATTATCTTCAATCTTACAAATTTGTATGTATGTATAATAGCATTAGAAAATGGTGTTTGGTAGTATAATTTGGTTAGATGTCACTATCAGTTGCCAACTATCATTTCAAAGCAATACTTCTCCTTTTCCTTTGTGTATAAATAATGCCTTATAACATCTTTATTGGGCTGTCATTCTTGCTTTTCTTGGTGGTCACAATCATTTTATAATTAAGGACTAACTTTGTATCAAGTCTTTTTCTTTGAATATATTGTATTTGTGTTATAACGAATTTTTTAATCAACTCTTCCAAATTTCTTTTCTGACTTTCCAAAGTGAAATTTCAACTGCTTCACATCGCTCATTTTTTTTATTGAGTTTTTAATCACCAAAAATTTGCAATTTTACAATGATTTTCATATAAGAACAAGAATTATATACAACCACAGGGGTCCACTGTTAACAACCCTGTGTTTAGTCTTATATTGTGGCACATTTATTAAGAGCCAGCTTACAAAAGGGCATTAATTAAAAAAATAATAATTCTTCAATAATGAAAATTATTAGAATAAAAATTAGGAGGGAGAAGGCCTTGTTTACACTCATTCGAGCACATTGTTGCATATAAATGTCCAATAAACTTATCCAAAATAACTCAAACACTTGTCCTTGAAATTCAACCTAACCATCTGAAATCTCAAAAATTCTTCTTAACAACCAACTAAGATTTAAATAAAAAGAACAATAATGAACCTAAAGAAATATATCTCGGTCACCATCCCTAAAATTGCTCATTTTCCTCGTCTAGAACAAATTCTTTGCAAAAAGGTTAACTAAATAAAGTATGAGCAACACTTCACCTAGTAAATAAACTTTCTTCACCTTCTATCAAATTTGAGCATGTATAAATGTCACAACAATTAAAATTGCTAAGAAAAGAATCTTCTATTTTCATTTCTTTTTTTTTAAAAGAAGTAATTAGATACAAAATCAAGAATCTCACCTTGGCAAAATATTTTCAAAACTTGTCACAATAATATGAAACAAAAAGTTACACGACTTACCATAAATACTAAATTCATCATTTAACCATGCTCATGAACTCTCAGGACTCAAATTGATTAATTTGGTCTAGATTTTAACCACAATACTGGTAAGTGGCTTTAGACACTATTTTTATTATATGTAGGAGGGCCTTAACAACAATGTTGTTAAGTGGCTTCAGACACTACTATTATTACTTGTAGGAGGGCTTAAATACAACGCTATTAAGTGGCTTCGGACATTATTATTATTACTTGTAGGAGGGCCATAATTACAATGGCATTAAGTGGCTTTAGAGATCTTTTGCAACTGTAACCTCGTAGCACAATTATAGAATTTGTTCCTACTTATTAATTTCTCCATTATTCAGAGCATAGGAACTTTTTGTTACTTAATTTTAATAGAGAACAAAGAATACTGACTTCATGCAAGATTTATAGAAATTTTATTTGGTATGCTTAAATCCTTATTTTTGTGAACAATTAACAATTTTGTAGACAAAATAATTTTGTAATAAATAAACTATTAGGGTCAAAACTCAAATATACAATATGCAAATTCCTTATTTTTTTGGTGCAAAAATTATTCATGCGGGAAAAATGTTTTCATGCATAAAAGAAGAAGAGAAGGAGAAAAGAAATTCACTTAAACTAAATTCTGAAAAGCCCAAAAGTTGCCTCAAATTTGAGCTATTGCATAGGCACTCTCAACCAAATCTACGACAAAAAACAATAGGAATGCTAGTTGCCAATCAATAGAATGAGATTTTTTAAGAATTTCTAAAGCACAAGAGGAAAACTTGATTTTCTCATTGATCTCTACATATTAGGCTTCTCTTCTAAAGGTATATTTCCTAAAATGTGTGTGTATATATATATATCTATGTTGAGTATTCTAGATGGAGTAGAATTTATATGCTTGATGGGATAAGTAAAGAACTCTAATCTTAATTCACTCAGATTTGATTGGTCTCAATATAAGATAATGATAACTCATAGCTAATCAATGATTATCGAGGGGAGATAATCTAGATAGAATTCTAATTTTAACAGGATTAGATAATTATTGAAATTTCCAAGCTCATGATTGACGTATATCCAATATCCTAACTCCCTCATGATTTATCATAAATTAAAATTTAAATGGTAGGAAAATTAGTAATTAAAATAAATAAATAAAATGATAAATAAAAGAAAGTTTTCTAGTATTATATATTGAATTGAGTTCGAGATCTAGGTCTGGAAGATAAGAATATGGGTCCTAAAATCACACAAAGGCTTAGATCCCTAAGGGGTTTTCCTCAACAAAAATCCACCAACTCATGTTAGTGTTTGGAGAAAGAAGGTGAAAAGTTGGACAACAATACATAGGTAAAATAAATAACAACCGATTGGCAGGTAGATTATGGCTAGGTGACATGGCTTAATTAGCGCCATCTATGTTTTTGTATATGATGCAATTTGTGGTATAATTTAGGTTATGAGTTGATTTGGCCCAAATCCAACTGACAAAGTTGCGCATCTGAAAGTGCTGGAAAATGTCAAATTTCTGAGGGCATGTTTTATATTACAGCATCAAAATGAAATTGTTGTTTAAATTAATGCATAAGAAAGGGGCAAGCTAAAGTACGCAAGGTGTGGATTGAATTTATTGCAGTACAGACGATTATTTGATGGGCAATTCAACGCACAAAAGATGAAATGCAGAAACATAAAATTCAAGTGCGGAAATTTAAATCAAGATATAGATATCTTTGCCATAGAAATCCGACCATAGATATGGATACTAGAGCAATTTCACATAAAGTTGATGAACAAAATATTATATTTTCTTTACATGGTAATGACTTTATAATTAAGAGTGAGTAACTTCAATTATATCAAGTCTTATGTTTCAGGATAATTAAGACTCCCATTTGAAGGAGCACTTATTAATTAATTAGCCAGCCATTGATTGTCAACTATGCTTCTTTTTTAAAAGACAAATCTTTATAAATATGAAAGATTCTTTCAGTATTGGCCCAATTTCAAAGTGATCGGTTGAGCTAATAATTTATTTAAGAAGATAATGTTTACTTAGTATAATAATACGGTTGATTAGATGTCACAAATACAATAGCTCAATGCGCAACTTTTTATTTCAAAACATTTCTTATGATATCCATTTTATTTTATTTTGGCCCCACCGCAGACCAGCAACTGTGACTTGTAATGATAATTAAGATTTAGGAATGAGTGAGTCTTTCTAAAAACTAAAAAGAATACAATAGAACAAAATTCATGAGTATATTAATTTGGCGGTTCAGATTTCAAAATCACAAAACTCACAAGGACATTGATTTGGGACTATAGAAAAGCGACTCACAATATTTCTTTCTTTTCTTTATAACTTAATCAATTGAAAACCTTTTCTTTATACATGCAACCAGGCATGGCTTATGCTACTCTTGTTTAGTGGTAGATGTGGTTGTGGTTCGGCAAGAAAAACCATATAGAATTGAAAATTTTGGTTCGATGCGGTTCGGGGGTATAAAGCTAAATAGTAACCTCCTAAGAAGAAAAAACCCACGCCATTTGAAAATCAATTGTTACAATTTGGTTAACCGATTAACTATCTTTTAAAATAATTAAAATTTAATCAATGAAAATATTAATTTTGACTCGATTTGATTCGATTTAATTTTATAGACCCAAATCATTTAAAAAAGTTCAATTCAGCTGTATTGTAACACTCCAAAATTTAGAATATTAGGAAATATGATTTTAAAAATCAACATATTAATTTGACAAAAAATTTGGGGTTCAAAATACCAATAAAGAGGACTTAATTTGCTAGATAATTGAAAGTTTTGGGCACTAAAATGAAATAATTCTTAGTCAATTGGGTCACTATCATGCACTTACTATTTGAAGGGTTCAACTGCAAGCTAAAATAAAATTTTGGGGTCATATTGTAATTGTTGGATAGTACCCCTTTAAATATCACAAACCACCCCAAACTTTTCCTCATTTCCACATGTAATCACTGTCTTCCTTCTCTAGCAACCACCTTTGACAAATGGCAAAACCCATCACATTATACACCAATCTCTTCCTCTCAGCACAAAGAAGCTATTGATACCCTTTCCTCCCTAAACTAATCAATGTTGGGGCCAAAATTTGAGTTGGACGTTTCAGCCACGCTGCAGGTGGTGGATGTGGTGTCGCCAGCAATAGAGACTCATGACTGAGGGGTAGGTTTTGTAGCCCTTAGCTCAAGGAATAATCTGGTGCCTTAACTCCCGGAACCATCTATTGGCAATAGCGGAATTGAAGAGAAACAGCAACAGTGAAGGTGGAGGTGTAGTTTTGATCGGAGCTCCAATCAATAGGCAATTAGGTGTTAGTTGAAAAACTTGAATTGGGTGTTAGGTTACTCTCACTGAAACGCGCCTAACGGTGGTGGTGGTGACCAACTCTAGCGGTGGCGAATGATGGCTAGCGACACTACTGAGGCAGTTTCTTTACCTCATCGCAGTGGTCTTAGGGGTGGTGTTGGTTTGTAGTGTTGAGGCCTCGACAATAAGATTTTGGTAAACTATTGGAATTGAAAATTATTATAAAGTATTTGGTATTAGTTTTGTGCAAAGATATGATATGGAAGAAATTGATCAAGAATGATGCATGCATGGGAATATATATGCCTAGTGGACCCATATTTGTACTATTGTATATAATTATTGGTTAATTAAGTTGATTAAAATCCTAATTTTATGTGATTAAATCCTGAATTGGCTTATTAATAATAGTTGAACCGTTATAATCAACTATGTGTAACCTTGTAAGGAAAATTATGAAATAGGAATCAATTTTATTCCTT